>WAAG01002525.1:0-20783 GCA_013390105.1 Tichodroma muraria | reverse complement strand
TTCAGTTTTTATAAAGAATATTGATGCAACAAAGTTTTAATCCATGCAATTATGTGAATTTAGCAATAGCACAGTCTTCTGAAAATTAAGATGTACCTTTTCCAGTTGCTTTGTTTGCATTTAGAAATAATTTTTTTGAGGCTGTGGCAATATCACTTTATCTCAGGCTACAAGAAAAATAACATGGTTGTCTTTTCACAATACCATCATTTTTGGTTCTTATTTACAGAGGGAATAAAATGTACATTGCTTTCACATAAGTGGAGCAGCTTTGCAATCAATGAGAACACTACCATGTTTAATATGTCCCATGCTGTGTGTCATAGCCAGGCATTCTTTCCTGTTTTTCCCACAAATAAGTTATCTAAACCTTAGATATTTTTTCCTGGAGACCTTATCTTTTGGCTTCTGACAGACCCTACAACACTGAGATTACTAAAGACATGGGAGGGCTATTTTTGTGAAGAGTCTGTTCATATTTTTCATGAGAAAGAACTGAAATGTAGCATTTTTCAATTAATTTTACTGATCATCTTTAATTGTCATTGACTAATTTAAGTCAATGAAGTATTTTTGGAACAACTGAGATAGTTTTCTAGCCTGAATTACAATCCATGGCTCTAAACCCCAGAATTCACATTGGTGTGCATACACTCTCAGTCAGCAGTACAAGGTTTACTTCCTCAGAGTTCAAAATTCTGCTGCTTTGCAATGATTCCTATATACCTGTGGCTTTAATCCCTATTTTCTCTCCAACTGGAATAGCATCCTCTCCATTGACCATCACAGGCTTAGGCTCCTTCTCACAGCTGTTATGGACATTTTCACTGACCAAGTGGGAAAGCAGAGCAGAGTGAGACATGTTTTGCCCAGCTGTCTACCAGCAGGAGTTTGGATCTCCCCACAGTTTTGAGCAGCGTGGCTATGATGTTTGGCAAGACTGGTCCTAGGAACCAGGATTAGCTGCAGCAGCTGCCTGCAGCCAAGCACTGGGAAGCAGCAGGCAGTTCCAGACCAAGCTAGCTGGATCTAGTCAGGAGTATTAAGATAATGTGATGATTCAATTTCTTTCTCTCCCTTAGTAAATGGAATAAAGATATCTACCATAGCTGTCAAGAATGTCTGTGCATTAGTCTCTCATTTCTCTTTCTTTGGAGATCAGCTGCCAGATAGCAGCTTCATTTTTGTAGAATCCCTCCATAGATACAATTATTATATTTCTAATTTTTCTTATTTATGTTACTGTTATAGCTTCTACTAATAAATGCATTATCTCTGCTTTTTCTACAAAGCCCACACAGTTAGTGAAAGATTGTGGATAACTCCATTGTTTTCTTGCCCACTGGGAATTCAGTGAGAGAGCAGTAATAAAGTGGCTTTGCATACTTTAGATCTAAATTTTTCTGAAGGAGATTACAAGTGAAAGGAGCAGTATGTTCCCAGTTTAGAGCTCACTTGCTATTTTATTCATTTCAAAACTTCCCTAAGGAATATGGAAGAATTCAGTAAAGTTTTCCCAAGAAGAAAAAGAAAGAAAAAAAAAAAAGAGATGGACTTTATGCAATGTTGGAACTGAGTGATTGACATACAGGAATGTTTGTGCACTCTCTGTCCCAACTCCAGGGAGCCAAAGCACAACACATCATGTGAGCATAGGAGTCCATCTCCATCCCTCATTACAGAGAGTTTTCTCCATGCAATTGGCTTCTTTGGGTGAGGAACATAACTCCTGTGTAGTCAGCTGGCACAGGAGTGTCCCTTCTCAGAGGCCTGATCAAATACTGAGTGAGCACAACGCTGAGATCACTGCTGGTGTCATAGGCTGCATTCACTGGGGTAAATCAAGCAAATTAGGAACTGAGTTCCAGTACTGTATCTACAAAGGTCCCCAGCAGGCATCCCAGCATGATTTGGCCCCTGCTGCTTACCCTGTCCTTGGGGGAAAAGGGTCACCCTATGGGACCACAACAGACTTAAAGAAAAGCCCTAGAGACTGAATTTCAGCTGAGGCTCTTAGAATGTGGAGAAGCAGGGCAAGTGCCACATTTCTGAAACAGGAAAATTATGCAGTGGTCAGATAGTGAAATATTACTAGCAAACAAGCCATTTTATTGGAATACTGCACAGGAGCTGTACACTTCATGCAGTCTCTACTTGAGCCCGACCCTGCTAAGAGGCCTGAAGCCAAAGAAGCAATAAAAGACAAATGGTTGAATGAAGGTTGCACCAGGAAAATACTGAACACTGCTGCCTATGAGAACAGGTAATAGTTTTGACATCTGTCTTCTACCTTGGGATTTCAGGATTGGGGATTTGAGAGGGAAGTCGTTTTAGGATTTTTTTTGTTTGCTTGTTTTAGAAGATTTTTGTTATCTGATATGCACTGTTCCAAAATGACAGTGTTTTACTTCAGAAAACACCGCATCAACACTTCTAACTATGGGTAAGTTTTATTTAAGAGGAAACATCCTTATATAACAGTTATATAACAGTTCTCATCCTTATAACAGTTCTATAGAACTGTTTATATCCATTGTAAAAATAATTTTGTTCTTAACATGCTTCACAGCTGCCACTAATTTCAGTGTGCTTCTACTCCTTTCCTACAAAACTAGGTCTTACATGCCCACCTGAGGAAATATTTTTATATTACACCAAAGTTCTTGTTATTCTAATAATTTTTATTCTCATCCATCTTTGTAACTGGTTTTAACTAGTCTCCATTTTTTTTTTTCTTAGCAAGGCAATTTATGGTTTAAGAGTACTATGGAAGTTTGAAATAGATAAATACAATATAACACTTCACATAAATGTTGCCAACTTTCAAGATGTTATTCATCTTTCATATTGGAAGGCTGCAAAGCATACTTTGCATGTCTTTAAATGCCTAAATTTGGTGATGGACCTTTTACATCATACTCATTGCTGAAAGTAGCTGGTAATGGGTCACATATTTTATTCCCAAACTGTTCTGTAAAGGTCAGTATTTCACACTAATTGAAAAAGGGAGTAATTTGGCCTGTGTAATCTGCACTATCTGTATTGGTGTCTAGAGGACTCTCAGCAGGTTTTCCTAGCATGGTGATCCACTGCCAATCACAGTCAGAACTGTTAGAAATCTATGTGCAATTTCTGTGAGAATTGCCCACTGCTCCTGCCTTTGCCCTGCTTCCTACCCTCACGTGTCTGATCTCATTCATATTGAAGTTTGAAAAAATGTCAGGAGTCTCATAATCTAAGGGTGATTTCTATAATGCCTTTGCTGGACTTTATTACTCACAAAAGCCCATGAGTAAAACAATTATCCTTATAACAAAACATGTTTTATTTCACAACCTGATTTATATAAAATTTAGAATCCTATTGTACTTTCTTTAGCTCTCTTTTGTCCTTCAAGATTTTCCTGCCTTCGCTAATTTTCTGTCTTCTTACATATATGCACACACACTATCTCCCATTTTAATCCATTTGAGGCTACTGTACCGAGGACAGAAATACACACACTTGATTAAAATGAGAAAATGCTGTTTTCCATATTTAATTTTTCAAGGTTAATCCTGGTGGGTGTCCTCTCAGAGTAATCAATTATATTGACAATAGGATGTTTAATGATGCAGTAACAGAGCCTCAGCCCAGCAGTGAAGTTAGCGCAGCCAGACAAGAAGATTATTGCACAACTGTGTATCACAATTTGCCTGCAAAATCAACTTAGCCAAATCCAGCTTCATCACAAGAAGTGTATTGTCTGCTTACTGTAAATTCTGGCATGGTACCTGGTTGCATCATTTGTATTAAAATACTTTTTCCTAATATTTCAGATTTTGCCCCAGTGGATTGAATCCTGTCATTTTAAACTACATGACAGACATTATGGAGTTCAGTCTTTTGGAAGTTATCAACAGTTTAATAAATAACAGACCCTCTCCTGCCATGTCTTCTTATTGCTTATTGCTGAAGAAACTGCTCAGGTACCAGAAGGACCACAAAAGAGCTCAGGTAAGATATTAGGGTCATAAGAGGCATAAAGTGCTCCCTGGATTTTTATGAGGAACAATGCAGCAGCTATGTAGCACACATGAAAAAAGGTGGTTATCCAAGGAATTGGGGAAAATTCATGAAAAAATTGTTATGAAATTACAGATCCAAGTGCAGTCTCAAGAAACCTACATTCTGGCATTCTCAGAGGCGATTAATTGATGAGATTTTTTTTATTCCCAGAGATAAATATTCCTTTTTTATGACTAATGAATTTTTAAAATGAACTGCTGGTTGTAATGGCATTGAGAATTATTTTGTTTTACATATAAGATTACTTTTCCATTGGGAAAAGGAGCATTAGCATCTCAATGACCTCGCCATCCCTTTCCTTTCTGACTGGTCTGTGAAGGTCTAAACCAAAGTCTGGGGAGGTGAGTGGGAAGCTGTGAAAGTTGTAAAATCTTTTCCCAGCATCTTTTTTTTTCATATCTTTACCCCGTATTCTCACACTTCAGCTCCAGCTCACTCGGAGACATGGAGTGAGATCAGAGAGGACAAACATTTTAAAAATAAATTCAAAAAATTATGGTAATCATTGGTAATGCCACAATTAGTCAAAAAGGCTGTAAGCTTTTCTTTTACAACCGTCTCCACTAAGGGGTTCACGGCTCAGCCATAAAAATTTTGCTTCAGGCAGAAACTAGGCAGACAGGAAGCCAAATTCCAGCTTCTAACACACAAGTGCAATGGGAAAAGTTTCAGCTACAAAAACACACACATTAGCGATTAGCCTCCCATTCAAAGCCTTCACCCTGGAGAAGCTGTATTTTGAGAAGGTCCAGTTGACTCCTCTAGAAATTATTCAGATGAGCTTGAGCAGATCCAGATCTCCATGCCAGCACACAGCCCCAAGGTCGCAACAGTCTGTGCAGTGTCTGCAGACAGAGCCATAACTCAAAAATATGAGTTGGAGAGTGTGTGTGTGCATGCTTAGGGAGAGGAGGCTTTTCTTCACATATGCGAGTTTTTTCATATTACGATTTCAAATAGGATCTGCTAACTCGTAAGTCACTCAAAAAGACCCATATTGTGAAGGCTATTGACCAGCTTTCTACTACCTCTGGATATCAAGCTGATTTACAGCCAGCAGAGATCTAGCCTTCCAGGCAAGTGGCAGTGTTTCATGTCGTCTATGACCTCTTTCAGCATCCTACCCGGATGAAGAGGGAAGTGATCATGTACATAAAGTTGCAAGCTGATTAAGGGTCTGTGATACTTCCTGCCATTCCTGACATCCAAAATGCCCTCTTAAGGCAGAGACTCAAACGGAATTCAAGCACAGACCCTTAAAATAGCTCTGATTGTAAGTTAATAACACTAAAAAATATTGTTTTGAAGTCCTAGTAAATACATTTCCCAAGCAGAATGAAACTTTTGGTAGAGCAAGGAGGAAAACAGGAGAAGTTCAACGAAGGAGTGAGTGACATTTCTTTGTGTTGACATTTTTCCGGTTAAAGGTTTAAACCCAAACCGATACTGACGCAAAATAATCTGACAAGCTTCTGGCTCAAAACAGTGATGACTTTCACAAAATCACAGCATCACAGACAGGCTGAGGTTGGCAGGGATCTCTGGAAGCCACCTGATCTAACCCCTCTGCTTAAGCAGGGCCACCTACAGATGGCTGCCCAGAACCACATCTGGATGGCTTTTTATTGTCTCCAAGGATGAACACTAGCATTCCTGGGCAATTTGTGGCAGTGCTTGGTCACTTGGTCTCACAGTGAAAAATCAGTGTTTCTTGATGTTCAGAGGGAAACTCTTGTGTCTGCTTCAGTCTCTCAGTCATCTCAGTGGCCCAGAACTCTACACAGTATGTCCATGCCTCTCTTACTGAGGAACGCAGAACCAGATGCAGCGCTCCAGGTGTGGCCACACCAGTGCTGAGCAGAGGGGCAGCATCACCTCTCTCGACCTGCTGGCAACACTGGCAACTCCTACTGCAGCCCAGGATACCATCAGCCTTCTCTGCAGCAGGGCCACATTGCTGACTCATGGCCAGCTGGGTGTTGACCAGGACCTTCAGCTGCTTTCCAGCCTGGTGGCCCCAGCCTATGCTGGTGCCAGGGGTTGCTCTTCCCCAGAAGCAGGACTTGCACCACCTTTGCTGGACTAAACCCAGCAGGGACACGTCTAAGCATGTAAACTGGATATGCACCCTGGGGTCTATTCAACTGTGTCATATCACAACTCCCCACTTCTACACCTTCCCCATAACTCCCAGGTGTGTAGAGCTCTCTTCTGCACCACAAAACCATGCTGATCTGTGAATTTTTACACGATCAAAGTGGGGAGTTCTTAAATTTGCAGAAAGAATCTCCCTTTGATGGTTGCACGGGTATATGACTCACTTTTAGTAGGACATCTTTGCTGAGAACTTGAAATACACACACAAGACAAATGCCTAAATTTGGCAGAGTGGAGTCTACCACAAATAATACCTTCTAATATCTTTTACTAAGACATACAAACTAGGAAATTAGAACAGACCAATTTATACCATCTTTTCATGTCATTAAAAGTTTGTTTCCCTTTTTCCATCAGCACAAAGTTTGTAAATGCTGCCTTTAAACTAATGAACACAAAGCCTGCTACTAGCACAGTTTAGAGATCCTTCTGTTATCTAAAACTGTTGGTAAACTCAATGTTTTTTTCCTAGATAATCACTCTATATAACTTGTTTCTTATTTTTTTCTCTCTATTCCCTCTTACATTCTTCTCTGTTATGAAAATTAATATTTCTCCCTTGCTAGTAGTTAGCTCTGCAACTTTTTGCAGTTGATGTCTTGATCTCGTTTTTTATTCAAGCCTTTTGCATAACTAACCTGTGAAATCAGTCCTCCCCAGGAGCTCTTTTAAATCAGTGCTACCACTTTATACCAGTTTCTCCAACATGCAATAATATTCATATTTCCCAGCAAGGCTAGAATTTGGGCAAAAACAGGGAAGAAAGAGAGGAAGGATGGCTATGAAATCAAGCTGGGCATTCTTACTCAATCAATGCTCTTATTTTTTCAGTATCCTCTGGCCTGTTCTTCAGCTAAAGCTACTTCATGCACATACTTGCACAATGGCAAAACTTAGCCCTAAGCATATGCGAAGTATATAGGGAAAAGAAAAGAATGCATCTCCTGGATACCAAGGCGGAGCCTCACACGGGTGGCATGACGTTTTTGGGCAGAGGCAGAGCCAAGAGCAGCCCCCAGCTTCCCTGGAGACTGGCCCATGCTGCGCTGGCAGGGCTCTCGAAGGAGGCAGCTGGCAGGGGATTATCTTGTGGGGAGGATTCTCCGCTTTGGTCTGAAAGAGGCCAAATTCAACCACCTCTTTGGCAGGCTGTAATGCGCTTCTTCGACCACCCAGCCACAGAGAGCTGGAACTGAGGAAGAAGAGTAAAGTTTAACTGAATGCAAGAGGGAAATTTCCCACTTTTTATTCATCTTCTTGTTGAAATCCTGATGTTACTAGAGCTTAATTACAACAGCATGGGTATTTGATATTTGCGTTATAAATTATGCCAAGGATATTTCAAAATGCATAGATAGATGTTCTCTATATTCTGTATAAAGCCAACTATTTGCTATTTATGACTAGCAGTGTGTGATCCATCTTTAAATCACATTATTTCCTTTCAGCTCTCCAGATCTTGCAAATGTATGCATCTGCTTTAACTTTAAGGTTATGGATAGTTTCACTGAGCTCAACAAGACAGCTTGTGTGTATAAAATTAAAGCACAAAAATTGGAATTTGCATATAAATCAAATCTAAATTATGGAAACTGACAAGTAACAATTAAGAGTCACAGGTAAAACGAAGCAACCTGAAAACTAGTTGCCATTTATTTACACTATTTCTTTCTAGGACCATAAAGATTATTGCATATTTCTGTCTGCCTATGAAAAGAGATATTTACAGGGAGCTAATATCTATAAAAGAGCAAATTTATAGCAAAAAAGAACTCCGGTATTTTTGAGCAAATTAGGAACCTCCTTTCCTCTCAGTGACTTGTAGAAAAAGTTGGCATCTGGCTCTCTTGAAAATTCTGTCCAAAAAGAACAAAACATATCAAATATCAACACAAACAGAAAAGTGATTGCATTCATGATAATGCTTCTGAATAACAAGCAATAAAATATTTTACCAATACAATCAGCCCAGACATTATTTGGAATTCAAATGCATATTCACAAAACAGTACATTTAACCCATTCCAGGCATCAGAGTATACTATGATTTTTCACACAATACCAAGAAACATACAGTTTCCTGGGGAAAATTTTTCAGAAGAAATTCCAATCTAAAACTGAAAAAAAAAAAGTCTGTGGAAATTACTTTTCATGTACAAATCCTCTGCATTTGAAAAACCAGTATGAGTCATTGTGTTTGCACCATCTCCTTGTATACAGAAGTTAACAGTTGAACATGCAAATAACAGTTTTGTTGGATGCAAACAGATGTGATTCTCATTTTTCTGGCTGCAATTAGAAAAGCCTGTTGAAAGCTTTACCCTTAAAAAAGCATAAGATCCTTTCCATGTTCAAATTTGAGCCATAAGTCATTGGATAAACTTAAAACACAGCCTGTCCTTTCATGCATCGTAGTTTCTCCTAGCAATGTATTTACATTTTATGTGTTCTGTCGTAGTAGGGGGAGCCTTAATGATTACAATTTGCCATCCAGAACTTTATAGCTAGTCCTTGCAGAAAATAGCATTTCTGCCAAAAAGCTTCCTGCCCAGGTGCTTAACCAATTAGCTCTTAAGAGGTCTGGCAGTAAAACCAGTCATGGCAAGTTTTCCGATATACTGTATATAAGGTGACAGCTTGCAAAATGTAAGATGAAAATTTGTTTTCTTAACTAGCAGTGTGTAAAATCCTGGGAGACTATTTGATTGCATAGACTGAAATACTTATGACATCTCAAATTCCCAATTGATCTAGTGTGGTTTTAGCAATGAGTTGTCAACTTAAACATGTTTTGTTTCTTTTTATAAATACTTTTAAAATAATTTCCCTAATTGTGATTGGGTAGGTATGTAGGAAGGATGGGGTGATCCCACAAATCTGAGGTTTGGGGCCCTTCAATTTTTTCCAAACATTTTTGCTAACTCACAAAATGCATTCAAGCTGAAGTGAATGTATTTAAAGTGCCCTTTTTCCACAAATGACACCCACTTTTTAAAACGACATGTTAGATTAAAAACATATTTTTCACAAGGGCTTTTTAATGCAAAGATTAGAAGAAAACCATGGAAAAGATAAGTACACCATAGTAAAATTAATTACTTCTCTGATTCCGGGAGCAAGAAGTTTGTATTATGTGGGGATGGCAGTAAAAAAATCAGATGTCACTAGAGATAATCTTGAAGTGGTAGTCATGTAAAAACAAAGTAGGTCTGTCAAAAATGATATGGAGAGCAGCAAAAAAAGCTTGGTATTGGACTGGAATATCCATGTGGTTAGTTGTCTTGGTTTCAGAAACTACATTTCAGAAATTTCTTATTCAGGAATGCCAGGCCTGAAGGGAGATGTTCTGTGACAGAAGCAGCACACAAAGCAGGCAGCTCATCACAGGACTTAGTCCTGTAGGAAGGGATTTATTTCTTCTATTCTTTGCTTTGCAAAGTGCTCCCCTTGTGAAAAATGTTTTAAATCTAACATTCTATTTCATAGCCCTTGCATTTTCACAAGGTTTTGATAACTGAAACTCAGTGTGTATGAGGCTGACACAGTAAGGACTCTGAAATCTTGGATCTTAGGTAGACAAGTGACTTCCACATGAGAACCTATCCCTCGTGCGTGGAAGATGCTTGTAGGCGTGAGGGAAGTGGCACTGCAGCAAGCAGTCAGTCCTGAAGCCCATGTTCTTGTTGGGATGAATGTTCCTCTTACCACAGCACCGGGGAGGTCTTCCTGCTGCAATTCCACTGCAGATCCATTCTAGCCTCGTGCTGACTAATTGCCCTCACAGCAAACGGCAACAGTCCCATGACAATCTTCTTTCCGGATCAGGGAGTGGCTCGCAGCATTCTGTGACGCTTCTGCTTTGCAGCATGAGCTCTGCAATACCCTGACCTTCCTCACACATCTTAGGAGACTCTGCGAGCCATAAGCCTCAAAGGAAGTGCTATGGGCTCTCCAAAGATAGCATCCTAGTGCCCAGTGGATTTTCATGCAAACTTTCTCCCGAAAGCCAGCATGGGAAGGGAAGGGTCTGCCAGCCCATGTACAACTGGGTTTCAGGAAGAACCCCTGGCATAGGGTCTGTTCAGATGAAATGCTGATGTGTGTAACTGAGGCTCATGTGAAAACAAGATTTCCCATACACCTTATAGTGTGATTTCTTTTAAAGTTAGGTGCTTTTTTGTTCCCTTCAAATCAAATGATGTCTGATCATTTTACAGAGAGAATATGAAGCAGAAAAACACAGAATTAATCCTGATAAACAGCTGAATAAGGAGTCAGAAACTAAGACTTCCCAGAAGGCTGAAATGGACACTTTGGAAAACCTCCGAAATAATGGCAATAAGGCATTTCCTACTGTACTAACTCCGACAATGCCAAATGCTGTTCAAGAAGATGAGATCACAATTGCATTGGAAAACCAAGAAAACTTGTCAAAAGGTACTGTTCTGAAATAAGTCTCAGCATGTTAGTTCAAAAGGGTAAAAGGGTATCTGTCAGAGGGGAAAAAAGGGAAGAAAATTCCCGAAAATGCTATAGAAATATCTTAGCATTTTGTTTTGAAATTACGAGTATTTTGAGCAATTGTTTCCCAGGCCCAAATCTGGTGATAGATTTAATTTTGATGAGGTGAAATAATCATCAGATGAACACCTGATCCAGTGCATACTCTGCAGATACTGATCACAAGTAACTGTTCCATGTCCACGCGTAGGTTATTTCCTCTATGAGCAGCCCTGGAGTGGTACTAATACCTCTAAGGCACTTCCAAGAACAGACATTTATGAGTAAAAAAGGGTATTTACCTACATTCCCAGGATGAATGTGAGCATGGTGCAAGTGTCCCAACTTCACTATACTCAATGAGGGGTTGTACCATATTCATGACATCATTTTCCAGTCTCAAAAATACAGAAGATGCCCAGTACTGGATAATCAAACTCTGTATGTTAATTTATTTCTGCTCCAGTTATTGCACCCCCACAGCTACTTACATATGTGCCATGTTTAAACGGATGAGATAAATATCCCCACAAGCATAAATGCATTTGTTGCCCAGAGAAGATATGGATGCCCCAGTCCTATAAGTATTCAAGGCCACGTAAGATGGAGCTCTAAGCAACCTGATCTACAGAATGGTGAATGGGGATTGGAATAAGATCTTTAAGATTCCTTCCAACCCAAACTATTCTGTGATTCTTTGATTCTACAGTATTCAATAAAATTATGCCAGACAACTTTATGCGGAGAGGCTCATTTAAGTCTGTTTACCCAAACAAAAAAATTACAATTTCCTACCAGCAGATCACCATCTGCCTGAAATCATCAGGGCAAAATTTCATTCTGTGTCAAGATTTACTTTCATTTATGCCTTTACAAATACTGATTTTATTATGGGATGAAGCTGATTTGGTAATAACATGTTGTTTTCTTGAAAATACCATTCCAGCAGAAGCTGATCTGATTTGTTCTATATTCTATTTAGCTTCCAAGTTTGCAGGCAGAGAGTTGGTCCGCTGTGGGCCTCCTAAGTCATCAAGAAAAAGTATGCCATGTGAGCCCGTTTATCAGCCACTTTTGAACTCTCAGAACAATCAGAATGATTTTGAAGACTTGACAAAGGCCAGAAAACCATGTCTTCATGAGAAATCCCCATCCACACCAGCAAATAAGCAACCTCCCTTTTCAAACGTCCAAGTAATGACAAGCACAAGCCAAGTACCTCCACGGTCCCTGGTGGAAAACAGAATTACTACCAGAAGTCCTTTGCCTGGTCAGGACATGAGGTTTAAATACCTTCTAAAGGCAGTGTATGACAATATTCACATCCCAAAAGAGAGGCAACTTGATAAAGACGACACTGACTTCCTCATGATTGACTCTCCCCAGCTGTCACCTTTTCCCAGGCTGCAACAGGCTACCCTGAGAGAAACCCTGCCTAGAAAGATTTCCTTGCTGGGGGCAACACAGGAACATACAGATATCTGCCCTCTTGTTATAGTCAATGGTTCAAAACCACCAGCTTTCCCCATGCCACAACAGCAAAAGTTTACCATAAGAAGTATGATGCAGTTTAAAGAAAACCCAACTCATTTTTTCAATAAGAAAACTAATAACAACTTCAATCAGCTCAGACACATACCTACAGCTACAGATGTAAATCTTCCAGTTTTATGCCCACCGTACCGAACCAGGTCAGGGAAAAAAACAGAGACTCTAAGATTAAATTTTGCACAAATAAAACACCCACAAAGCATAAGAAGGAAAAAGAGACAAGGAGCAGGTAAGAAACAAAGGTAGACAGAAAGAAAGAGCAAGAAAAGGAAGGTGGGAGAGATGAACTCAATCTTAAAACAAGAATCCTCCAAACACAGAAGAATTACACGATTTAAGCTGTACATCCTCTGATATCAACCAAACACCATGCTACAAATTTTGCGGAGCACATCAAAGACTCAGAAAAACAGATGCCACTGTAACAGAACAACATCTTGTGTATTTAGGCACAAAAGTGGACACTGTGGACAGAAGATGTGATTTAAAATATTTTGCACCAAGACATATATTGTCCTAAACTTGTGTAACTTGTACTTTAGCATTTCATTAGGGAAATAAACCCAGGCTGTGAACATCATGCAGAAGGTGAAAAGCCAGCAACAGTGAGGGAGTAAACAACTGGGAAGGGGGATTGCCATGACACAAAAAATAGTCATGGTACTGATATATTATTTGTTTGTTTCTTTGCTTTTTTATTAGTTGCAACTGTGTGTATTCCAAATAATGTGAACCATACAACCTAACTCCCCTGAGAATTAGGTGCATTTTCTCCTTAAATTTAGCAACTTATTTAGTATTGCCTATTTGTAACTGTTTGCCTTTGCAATGTTTGTGCCTTATTATCGAAAACATGGATTTGCTTTCAGTTTCAATGTATTGTGGTTCTCAGATTGTCATAGTACTAGGCTTTAAGCCTGTTTCTGTCCTCAAACAAGTTTTATAACAGTTTAAATCCCTAAAGTTCAATGGATTTGAACTTGGCAGACACCAACAGAGGTGAGAATACAACGGTAATCTTCATATTTGCTGCTCTGTAGGCTAACACATAAAAGCTGTGCGAAGGTTTTTTCTCAGAAAATCTGGTTTCCTAATAATTTAGGAAATGTTTATGCCTTTAATATGTTTTCAGCTTTGAATCACCCTTGAAAAACATTTCTTCTTTGAACATACATTTTGAAACAAATGGATTCAGCTGTAAGTTTACATTTCAGTTCACTGTTTCCTTTCACAATACTGAAATGCTTCATTCTGGACATAAATCATAGAATCCTAAAATCATATAATTGTTTATCTTGGAAAAGACCTTTAATATTATCAAAACCACCACAAAACCATGTCCCAAAGAGTTGTACCTACACATCTTTTAAATACCTCCAGGGATCGTGATTCAACCACTTCCCTGGGCAGTCTGTTCCAATATTTGACAACCTTTTCAGCAAAGACATTTTTCCTAATATCCAGCCTAAACCTATCCTGGTGCAGCTTGAAGCCATTTCCTTTTGCCCTGTCATTTGTTATCTGGAAAAAGAGACTGACATCCACATGGCTACAACCTCCTTCCAGGTAATTATAGTGAGCCATAGGGTTTTCCCTGAATCTCCTTTTCTCCAGGCTAACCAACCCCAGCTCCCTCAGCCACTCCTCACAGGACTTGTGCTCCAGACCCTTTCCCAGCTTCTCTGCCCTTCTCTGGACTCACTCCAGCCCCTCAATGGCCTTCTGGTAGTGATGGGGCTGAGAAACTGGACACAGCACTCAAGGTGTGGCTTCACCAGTGCCAAGCAGGGAGGGACAATCCCTGCCCTGGTCCTTCTGGCCACATTATTGCTGATACAAGCCAGGATGCCATTGGCCTTCTTGGCCACCCAGACACACTGCTGGGTCATGTTCAGCTGGCTGCCAACCAGTATCCCCTCATCTTTTTCTGACAGGAACTTTTCTCCAAGCCCATAGCAGTGCATAGGGTTGCTGCAACCCAAGCACAGAACCCAGCACTTTGCCTTGTGCACTTCAAACCTGATAAAATTTGCTTTGGCCCATCTCTCCAGCCTGTCCAGAGCCTTCCTGCCCTTCAGCAGATCAGCACGCCTATCCAGCTTGGGGACACAGGGGAATACCCATTCCCTATTAAAATAAACCCCAGAGAGATGAGCATTAAGTGTCTGTGCACCGTGACCCAAGTGCAGAAGAGGGAGCTCCACCTGGAGGAGCTCTGAATTGTGATGTCTCTCATGGTCTCAGCTGTCTCCACTCCAATCTCTTCTGTCCGTGACAGGAAACAGGGGTTTCCAAGGGGTGAGATATTTGCCAGTGGTCAGAGAAAACTTCAGGTCTTTGTGGGGTTCAAATTCAAGGTGGACTCAATAACAAGGTGGTGGTCCATTACACAATAACATTTTCTAGTAGGTGAGCCTGGCTGTCTGCCGGGTGCCCATCAAAGCCACCCTACCATTTCCCCATCTCAGCTGGACAGGATAGGGAAAATATAATGAAAGGCTCCTGGGCTGAGATAAGGGCAAGGAGAGATCATTCACCAGTTACCATCACGGGCAAAACAGATTCAGCTAGGGGAAATTAATTTAATTTATTACCAATCAAATCAGAATAGAGTAATGAAAAATAAAACTACATTTAAAACACCTTCTCCCCACCTCTCCCTTCATCCTGGGCTCAATTTCACACCCAGTTTTTTCTACCTACTCCCCCACAGTGGTGCAAGGAGTGGTGCAGACCCACAAGGACTGAGGGTCGTGGTCAGTTTATCACGTTATGTCCGCTGTTCCCTCCTACTCAGAGGGAAGACCCGTCTTCCCTCTTCCCTCTTCCATGCTCTTCCACTGCTGCAGTGTGGGGTCCTTCCCAAGGGAGACATCCCTCCACAATCTTCTCCAACGTAAGTCCTTCCAATGGGCTGCAGTCCTTCATGAACTGCTCCAACATGGGTGCCTTCCACAGGGTGTAGTCCTTCAGGAAGAGGCTGCTCCAGTGTGGGTCCCCCATGGAGTCACAAGTCCTGCCAGCAAACCTGCTCCAGTGCGGGCTCCTCTATCCACAGGTCCTGCCAGGACCCTGCTCCAGTGCAGACCTCCCATGGAGTCACAGTCTTCTTTGGGCATCCACCTGCTCTGGTGTGGATCCTCCACAGGCTGCAGGTGGATTTCTGCTCCCCCATGGCCCTCCATGGGCTGCAGTCGAAGAGCTCCCTCACTATGCCCTTCCCTACAGGCTGCAGGAAAGTCTCTGCAGCACCTGAAACACCTCATCCCCTCCTTCTTCATTGATCTTGGTGTCTGCAGAGCTGTTCCTCCCACAAATGCTCACTCCTTTCTCCCAGATTGTTCAACAGGTCTTTTTCCCCCTTCTTAAGTCTGTTATCCCAGAGGCACGACCACCACCCCGATGGGCTTGGCCTTGACCATCTGTGGGTGCATCCTGGAGCCAGCTGGCATTGGCTGTGTCTGACATGGGGGAAGTTCTGGCAGCTTCTCACAGAAGCCTCCTGCTACCAAAACCTTGACATGCACACTCAGTACAGGTTTCTTGTTTCTAGGACTCTTTCACTAAAAAGCAAGGGAATATCCCTTCTCTTGCCATCCCTTTAAAGGTAACAACAGGCTCCCAAAGAGACAGTTTCTGAAGGAACATTTAGCTGTTTCATTACATCAACAACAATTCCTTGTACAAAATAGCTTCACGTAGATTTGCTGCTGGGACGGCACTGGATGTCTCCAGGTTCTTCAAGTCAGTCTCTATAAGTGGATCCTGCTTTTTTCACAGTCTGTCAATGCAATCACAAGAGATTCCCAGACCTCAGTTTCATAGGTTTTCCATTTACACATAGGAAATGGCACCTTTTACTTCTATCCTGTTTCTGAGTCATATTAATAAGTTCAACTGCTTTCTATATTACCAGTTTCAACACTGTTCTGTTTTTCAAATCACAACTGTTTTCATGTCAGCAAAAGAACATCAGACCACAGGAAATTCTCAGGATAAGGTACAAATACACACTTGGAGCTATCAGGATGCAGAATCCAAACTGCAGCTGGAAAAATATGAAAAGAATGCCATGCTTTCATACTCAACTTTTAATTTTATCATTCTTTACAGACATAAATGAACAAGATTAACAATTCAGACAGTAAAGGAAAGCCTTTGAAAATCCCTGAATATTTCAGAAATTCTGACATTGTATAGCCTTTGTCATATTGATCCATCCACCCTGGTAAGACTCTGAAGAGAGAATGAAATGACTGTCCAATTCTCTCATAACCCTCTCATATTACAGTTTATGAACAACAAAACTCTGCAAATCAGAGGGTCACAGAAAAAGAAAAAGCAGCTCACAATCACTAGTGCTCTGTATCAGCAAGATGACAAGAAAGGGCAAACAGCGGCATTATGAACACAGTGTTAAAACTACAACACCTGACCTGCAGCCCAAGAAAACCCACTCCTTTGACTTACGCTGGCTCTAATCATAAGATATGTGAAAGGTTTAAGAAATTCAGAAAATATTTATCATACAAAAACCATTTTAAAAGAAATCAAGATTTGCCAAACTGAGAGTGAGCCTGAGAAATATATAAATACATATTTCTTTCTATAAAGCAGCACTTAGAATTTTTAGGTCTCCTGTAAGTAATATGCCATTGCCTCATCCATCTAACTAAAATTAAAACCTTTCAGTATAATCTTTCATAATGATAATGGACTATATATACCTTCCTCTCTTTTACCTCTTTTCAGTTCTGGTCAATATTTTGGGTCACAGGTCATATGGATGGGTACTATAGAAAAATGTAAGTTAATGAAATTAAGAAACTTTGCCTTCTTAAGAATAAATATTTGAGATTTCTGCTAGGACTCCCGGCATAAAATATTCCAGAATGAGAGTCATCCACCATTTGCCTGGCTGTAGTATTTGGGCTCCAGTCCCTTATAAACACACAGTTTGTGGCTAATCCTTCAGAGAGAAAGCCAGAGGATGCTTTCAGAAAAGAGTTATTTCCAGCTAGGAAGCTGGAAACTTCCTAAACTCTCCGTTACAGAGTTTAAGATATCTTCCACCACTCAGGAGAGTGGGCTGAGGAGCAAAGGGATTAAATAGAGCTAAACACCACAAAGCATACTCATGTTGAGATTTTGAGGAGCAAGGAGGTTCTGCAGCAGGACTTTGCTTACCCAGCATTAAACAGAGGAGACATCTCTGACTAAGGTGGCTGTCCAGACTCTTGCAGTCACTTGAGATTATGAACATCTGGAAAAGAGAGAAAGTAAACTTGATTTGGAGGTCCTTAAGCAGACTCTTCAAAGGTTGCCCAATAGCACTGCCATAAGGATGACTTCATCCAATATTTGGGGCTTTGAGTTTCCACAGACTGAGGAATAGGAACCAAACATTCATGTCATCTCATGAACACTTTAGATGGCAGGATATGCTGTTACATGATGGATATGAAAGATCAAACAACACACTGTGTTTGTTCATAATGCCTCCGTTTTATTGCCACGAGACCATCCCTTTCCTCAGACATCAAGTAAGACAGACAAGTCATAGAGATGATGATACAGTCTTGTTATTACCATCTTCTAGTGAAAGAAAACCATGTTCTAGTCACTTCACTGTTTTCATCAGGAGTCACTGACCCAATCCTGCGGCTGAGAAGAAAATTTATGCTTCAGAAAACCACCACAAACTGTTGGAAACACTGTAAGTATATCCGGCTCCAATGTGCCTGATTTTCTTCCAATAAGTTAATTATCTTCCTTCCACAAAAAAAGCAAGCAAGCATCCCTTGAGTTCCCAAAGGCAATCCTTTGAGAACAATGGACATTTGATAGACTTCTGCGCTCATTAACTATATAGTAAAGATGGAAAAAATTCCCATAAAGCCTTAAAAATATTTAGCAGTGACTGAAAGTCAGTGAAATCATGACTGTGATATAGCTATTATGTTATCGTGATAGCTCTTAGCATGTGAAGCTATCAGAATTGAATATTTGAGCTCAAAAATACAGCCTCCAACTACAGACCATGTATTACACATCTCTATGCAATACTAGAAAGAATTCACACTGCTGTTGCTGCTGTCTCTGCAGGGATCCCTCTGCTTCTATGTCTAATTCTGCTTTTGCCCCGTGGATGTGACACAAGAAACGCCAAGCACAGATTTCAGTGCACAAACATATTATGTGGCGTGGTAGGAGAAGTACCTCATAATAGCCCAGTTTGGAAGCATTAACCAAAAATTCGCTTCTTAATAATGAAAAGCTGGGACTTTGACCCTTCTACAGAAGCAAGGAGAGCAAACCATGGCTTTAGGCTTAACCAGTTGGATCGAGCTTAGCACCACTCCAGTGACTGAGCACATCTGTTACACTTTATGCCCACGTAGCCTGCGTTCTTTGCAGATTTTTAACTTTGATTCACCCGGTGAAAAGGAACGCCTGCCCACCGCATCCTCGCTTTTGCTTCACCATATCTATCCTTGACTCAGAATTTGCATGTTGGAAAAACCAAGCTCAGTTCAGTGCCTGAAATAAAAATAAAACCTCCCTTCAAATGGCACAAAGCTGCTTAAAAATGTTAATCTCCCTTATTTTTATGATGTGTTTAATATTAAATGTTCCCATATGGGTACAACATGGCAAACCATGTCCTTCCATTTAAATAGCCTGTTTACTTTAAAATCTGAAACTAGCTACAAATTTAAACCTTTTTTGGTTTTGTCCACCTGGAAAATATTATTAAATTTTTAAGTCTGCATTGTAATGGGAGCAAACACTAAAGAGTGTAAATTCTTAAGTTTCAATATCTATTTTTAAATTGTTTTGCATGTAAGCTTTTAATTTAAATTTAATAAGATTCTAATTGCATTTTTTCCGAAATACCAGTTGATTATTGAAG
The DNA here is from genome assembly GCA_013390105.1 of Tichodroma muraria. Taxonomy (NCBI): domain Eukaryota; kingdom Metazoa; phylum Chordata; class Aves; order Passeriformes; family Sittidae; genus Tichodroma; species Tichodroma muraria. Next base: position 1,594 of record WAAG01002525.1, on the reverse strand, counting down.
ACATGTTTTAGGATTAACTTGCACAGTTTAGACTTCTAAAATATTGTTTTAAATAATAATTTAGTATTTTGTGATTTATGCTACTAAATTTAAATAAAGTTAATGTAAAATAATTACAGAATGATTGCAAGAAATAAACTTATTGAAGATTTTATGAACCATTTTATGAGAGATGCACATCTCTTGTGTCATTTTTCCATGTCACTAAGTGTCTTTAGAAAGCTGTGGGCAGTTAATGTAAGAAGAGTGCTTAGTTATAATTTAACATACTGTGCAATTAAGGCCAATCAAAAGTTTTGCCATTTTCCATATAGCTCAGAAACAGGAAGAAAACGTATGAGCGTGTTAAACAAAAAGAGCTGTGCAGTTTCAATTCTCAGGTCTGTCTCGGCTGCTTTTTGCCACTTCAGCAGTGCAACAGAGCCAGAGACCCAGCAGTCTTGCTCTCCTGATGGTCTTTCCTCAGGGGAAATACTGGGTAATTCAAAGCAGGAATAGTGGCTGCATGCCACCTTCTCTTCTTCAGCTGGAGGGTGCAGTATCAATACCACATTCCTCTCTTGCTGCCAGATGTACTCTTCAGGGTCACAAGTAGCCAAGATTAATTTATAATAGCTTTACAGCAGCCTAAAGATCTATAAAGTAATTTTTGCCTCGCTAATCTGGCACTGCCTACTATGGAGGATCTGGGCCTTTAAGCACAGTAAGGTCTTAATTAACTGTTGTCTTGGGCTAACTGTAGGCTTTAGACCTGGACTGAAAAGGCATTAAAGTCACCTGGAATCCGTTCCTCACCCTCACTGGAAGCTGCGCAGACCCTCAGCGTGTTGCGTGCCCCATGGAAACACGGCTCTTTTGGCAGGCAAGCATCTCCTGGAATAGTTATTACAACGGATATTATGGAAGAACTGCCCTAGCAGAGAGGTTAATGAGATAACCTCTTTCTTCTTCTTCACCAATTTATTTTTACATTCTCATAAATAATGCTTCTTTTCTCACTCGCTATCATCATGACACCCCTCACTGTGCCCCTCCAAAAATTATTTAGAACATTCTCTTTAGGAGTTTGAAGGTAGAAACTGTCTTTTGCTCTGTTCAGATTAAGTCACATGTTTTGATCTTTACCATTAAATTTATGTCTAAAACATGATCTAAATCAGGCATCCAAAAGCACACCCAACATTCAAGTGGCACTGAGCACTGGAAGAACCAATAAAGATAACATCTGCCTTTACTCCTGTGAGTAAAATTGTCCCACAAAGAACAGCATTGCAGAACAGCAGCAGAAGAGTAACTTCCCTTAAGTGCTTCTAAATACGTTAGAGGCTCCTTCTGTACCACCTTCCTTTAGTGCTACCTCATAAGAGAAATTTAATTTTGTAAGTTTAACTTTTACCACTTAATGGCAAAAGTAAAACTTACAAAACTCCTGTATGTGACAAGTAAGCCAAGCATATGTCCCTCTGCTTGCCATCAGGAACCTCCAAAGAGCTGGAAGACTTCTGGTGATCCACATCATCACAGGCTCCATAACTGCTTGAGACCGCACTGATGATGAGCTGTGTTCCCCTGCCATGAATCACTCTTCAAATAA
>WAAG01002522.1:5233-34315 GCA_013390105.1 Tichodroma muraria | reverse complement strand
GTTGCCTTTTAATGCTCTGGATGCTGCTGAGCAGTGTCTGCTCCATTCAGCTGCAGCCACAGCTGAAGGGAGGCAGCAATGCTGCTCCCAAAACAGCAGATGCTGCAGTTCCCTGCCCATTGTGAAGTATTATTGCTTGCCTTTTCTCTTTTTTATGAACTGTCATCTGAAAATCTATGTTACTGTTCCCTGAGCTGTTATCGGGTTGTGGGCAGATTGTGCCAGACTTGATGGGAAAACACAACCTCCAAATTGCAGTAACAATCACAACATTGTAGGAATTTTTCTAGCAACAAGAAGTGAGGAACTTTGGAAGCTCTCGGTATTTTCTGTGCAGTAAAACGTCCTTCACAGTTTTCTCTGAGGCAGGTAGGAGCGTCAGCTCTAGGGACAGAGACAAGAGTGATTCAACACCAGGCAGGAAGCTTGCAACAGAGCTGGGAACAGAATCCAGGTTTCCTGGCTCCTTGCTCTTACCAGGAATGCCTTCCCTTTCCCAAATGATAACACAGGGGTGATAAAGAACATAAGAAGCAGTTTATTATCTATTTACTAAGGAGCAAACCTAGTATCTGATGGTATGAACCTCTTGTGTTGTAAATCAAGACCGAGTCAAGGGAGTTACTCTGGGTAAGTGCATAGAGAATCAGGCCTAAAATTCCCCCAGATATTTAATGTAAAGCCAGATATTTTGTATTACGAAAGTGAAAAAACTCTAGCTTGAAGCAATATGTTCTTCTTTCAAAACAGGTAAAACAAGAACAAGAGAGAAGTACCGAGTGGTTTACACAGATCATCAGAGATTAGAATTAGAGAAGGAGTTTCATTACAACAGATACATTACAATCAGGAGGAAGTCTGAACTTGCTGCAAACCTAAGACTTTCCGAGAGACAGGTAGAGTATGGATCACCCATCCAGGCTTTCCTTTCAATTTATGCTTGCTGCTGAGGAGAGAACTGTATGGTAAAGAATACAGAAATGTTAATGCCTCGAGTAACCAAACACTGGGTTCCCTTTGCAGTAGAACCCAAACTAGAGCTCTGCAATAACCCAGGAAACGCAGACACCAACTTTTGCCCATTCTGAGAAACACGAGTTAAACCACATCACCAAAATCCTGCCTGGTTTCATTCTGGGCTGTGGTAGCAGGGAGAATTTCATGCTGAACTTTCTAAAGCAGAAGTCCTGGTTCTGCTGAAGTCAGTGGGAATTCCATAACCAAATCCAACAAGGTTGGTCTTAGCAGAGATGGAAGTGATGAGCTCAAGTGTGTTCAGGACACTTGAAGGGTTTTGTTTCCTTGGCTGCCTTGTACCTTTTGTTAAAGATTTCCTACATACGTGCTATTCCTTTCTCTACGTGCTATTCCTTTCTCCTGCCCCATTTCCTCCCCTCCAAATTCCACTTCTGTTCCCAGAAGATAAATCAAAACACAATCCCGTGATTAGGCCTGATTCACTATTGTTTTATGGGCTCTGCTGAGCAGGAATAGTCCAGAACCCACCCAGCTGTAGCACTTGAACCGTCCAACCTGAACCCAGCTCACACAGCACACACTGGGCTTACAGAAATGGAGAAGCAAACACCCATTTTGCAAATATTCCACAATCTGCTGCTGAATGCCAGGATTTAATTATTGAAAATTAAATTTTTTTCAGCCAGGTATAAAAAACACACTATGAGTCTTTTTGCTGGCTGTTAAAGCATTTGTAATTCGACTTATGCTGAATTTGAATATTATGGCCCTGCTTCTGTAAACAACCAGTGATATTTATTTGAAACTTCCTAGTTCAGCTATAATGTCTGAGGAATGGTTTTGTTAGTGCATTTGAAGAGGTGAAACAAAAATATGTGATCTATTTCTTTGTGTATATTGGGGAAACTTGGTAACAGCTTTTGCAATATTTGCTCTTCTTCATCATCAATATATCAAGAACAAAATGAATTGCAGCTCATACAACCTACATCTTTGAAGTGTATTTTAAAAATGGAAGATTAAGTAAAAAACACCTGATAGGCTACCACCACCACCCCTTTGTACAAATTAAACAACTCCATCATATGAGCACAACTGAATACACACTGTTCCATCCCAACTTGCTCTGCACACCACCTAAAACCTGAATTGATTTTCTGGAAAAGCTTTTTTTCTGTCTCTGCCAAAATCCAAAATTCCCTGGAAGGAATATCTCAAAAGAACAAAGAGCAATAGTTTAAACAAGGAAGGAAAGATGCAATAGCTAATTAAGAAAAGAAAGCAAAGCGAAGCACTGTTAACATAGGAAGGATACAGAAATAAAGGAGATGACGAGAATGAGAAAGAGGAGAGAAAATCAGACTTCAGGGGAAGAGAGATTTGCATGGAAAAAAGAATATGGAAAGGAAGGAGGGCAAGAGGTAAAGAGTAAGTCAGACAGTTGCAGCTGGCCCTGTCACCTTTTAGTCTGACATTACAGACCTGTTCTTACTTGGACTTATTTGATAATTGGCACACGACCCTGCCCACTAATTTTTTTCAGATCTGCTTCCCTAGTTTAACAACAAACCAGAATAAAAACCTCAGTTCACAGGCAGGTAAGAACACTGAAGCCAGAGGGTAACTCTGAAATGTTGGTTTCGTTCTCAGACCGTTTCATCTTTCGACACATTTTGGCAAATGTATGAGAGAAACTGGATTATCTCTGCACAGGCAGAACACAAGAGACCTGAGAGGGCTTGAGACTGGTTTAATGGAACATAATTTGGTACTGAAATGATATTCCAGAACTAAGACAACAAAAGGAACTGCCAAACGTCTCAGATGGCAGCCTGGGACTTCAGAGATCTGGTTTAAATTTACACGGGCTTTACATGTATTTGAATCCTTCAGCTATAAAATGGAATAATAATGCCTCAAGGAGAAGCACCCTGAGACTGTCACAGAGAGTCCTTAAGATGTTTTGTTTGGCTTCACCAGTGGTTTTCGTTTAAAACAGCCTGGTAGCCACAGGCGTTATCACCTCTCACTGCTTTAGCTCCTTTGCAGTTATTATTCTCTTTCCCTTTCTAGTTTCTAGGAAAAAACCAAACAGAACAATATCTATCAGCAAAATATTGATTTTTTTTTTCTTTGGGTTATAGAAAACGGTGACAGAAGTGTTTCCTTTGCTGTCTGAACAAGAAAACACAACAAACCTGAATGAGGTAGCTTGACTTATTACACTGACTAGACGTGCTCCAGAGCCACTTCCAAGGATGAACAGCTGGAGTGCACAGCTTTAAATCCAACCCTGGGGATTCACATCCAAAGCCAGTCCAGTTACCACAGAACATTTCACACGTCAGAAAGTTCTGCAGTATTTTCAGCTGTCCATTACTCACCTTCAGCTCACGTCCTCACTTGTCCCACCCCAAACAAGACCCACGTTCATTCCTTCCCAAAGGTGGCTCTATCCCTGTGACAGGACAGGGACACTGGTGGTGCTGGATTGTGTGGGAAGCAGCAGCAGCAGCAGCAGATTGTGGCTCCATCTACAAATGAAGTAGAAGGCACTCAGCTATTCAGGCACTGCTAAGACAATATTTTGAACTAATCTTGTGTATTGCTGGTGGAATTCTGCTCAGAAGTGAATTTCCACTGACTTCAACACTGGAACTCACTAATTAACGTGCACCATCCAGTCAGGAAGGCTTTTGTGCCTCAGTTTACAGGCCAGTAGCAGATCTTGGCTTGCCCTGACTAGGGCATACAGTTTCCAGTGTAACAATACTCTTGCATAATTTTGGCAATCACTAGGGCACACGAGATTCCGTTCTGTTAGATTTCGTTTCAAAAAATTAAATAAATCAAAGCTCATTCCGTAAAGAAATAACTGAACTAACAACAAAATTCACTTTTTATCAAGCTATTAATAAATATTTTATTACTAGATAGGAAAGACTGCCTGTATGCAAAACAGGTAAACAGCTTTGTTGTCTCAGTTTGTCACTGCCTTTCTCAGCGGTCCTCACGCCACTGATTTTCCCTATGGTTCTGTGATTAAACACACAAAGGACCACGTTCAGTCCGGTAGCCACTGAAAACAATTCTCCTCTGCTCCCCTGCAGGTGAAAATCTGGTTCCAGAACCGCAGAGCCAAAGAGAGAAAATTAATGAAGAAGAAAATGACTCACTTGGACGGCAGCGCGCTCGGCTCTCTGCAGAGTGACTCTGGCCCCGTGAGCCCGCTGCCGCTGCCCGACGCGCCGACTCACTCGGAGATGCCCGCTCCGCTCTTCGCGGCGCCGCCCCCCGCGGCCGCTCTCCCCGCGGCAGGCGTGCAGCACGCCGGGGCCCTGCAGCACGCCGGGGCCCTGCAGCAGGTGCTGGCCTCGCAGTGAGGCCGCGGCAGCCGCGGGCCGATATTCACCGGGCCCGCGCACCGGTACCGGAGCACCGCGGGAGCCGCGGGTCCCCAGCGGGACGCAGCCTGGGGCACGCGAGCTCCAAGGACAGCAAACCGAGAGCCACCTGCCGGGTGTGCGGCGCGGGGCGAGCTGCCAGGGGCCGTGGAACTGCGGGAGGCCCTCGGGAAGAGGATGCCACGAGGCGAGGAGCCCTCCGGCCTGGGAGCAGCTGGGGAGGCACCGGGACGGAGAGCCCAGGGGCAGCCACGGCCACCTGTTCCACCGCAGACGCAAAGAAAGCACCGGACTTGCCCCAGGCAACGAATCCCAGGCTGGCGAGGCGGCCGTGCCCGAGTGTCTGTCCCCGGGCCCCAGGGAAAGAGAATATTCCTGCTCCTTTGATCTCCGCGCAGGTTCCATGTACTCATCCCGCTTGTGGATTTTACACGTGCATCTTGAGAAATGCAAACCTGGCCGATGTGTTTTGACCCACTCGATGGAAAGCCCGGGGCCGGGTGGTTGCACTCGCTACCTGCTAAGGGCAAAGGTCGGGGATGAGCCTTTTGGAATTTTTGAGGGTTTGACAGGTATGATTTCCAATGCTCCCTGCACTGGTATAAACAGGCACTCTTCGATCTTACTGTAAATGTTCTAAAAGCATTCTGGAATTGTGAATCTTGGCCCAAGTTCATTTTTGGACAAAGAAAATTCATGTCAGATTCCTTTCGGATCCTAAAAGAAAGAGCAAAGCGGGGCAGAAATCCTTTTAAAAAGCATGTTTTGAAAAGTGACTGAGTTTCATGAGACAGCAGAGCCCATGGATAAAGATGCAATAATTGCATTCAACCAATTTTAAACCTGGTCCAGTTTTATGAGTTATTGTGACACTAATAAAATGTGAGAAGCCAAATTAATAGAAGAAAAACCAAACTAAATACTTCACTTAAATAAAGCTCTTAGCATTTTTCATGTGGGTCTCAATTCCTGAAGGGATGATGCCTTCCATACTAAGCAGAATTTGGTAGGTAATCAGTACTTAAGAATAATCTGGACACTTATTTCCCCAATATGATTCCCAATTGCATGTGCAAAACTTTTGTCTGCAAAGGGAAAATTTTTAGAGCACGTGAGTGATCTGGGAAGTCATACACTCATTGTCCAAAAGAGTTTAGAAATTTAGGATGCCTATCCTCAGTAATTTCCATCAAGGTATCCCCTGAAATCTGTCACTGTTGCAAAAAAGACTTAGGAACATTAAGTCATTTAGGCACTACATTCTTGGGTTCGTTCTTTAATTATAACAAATAGTACTATCAAAAAAAGTAGTATCAAAATGTTGCTGTTGTGAAATTACTTTGTATATAAAGAACATTAAAATAAATGCCTTTTTCATAACCATTTTGCAATGTGTATCAGCTACTGCAGCAAGTGAACCTGCAGATTTTCATGGATAGTCTGTTCTTGAATTGCAATATCAAATTTAAAAGAAGAGTGATGGTAAAAGAGTTTAGAGAAATTAGAGGAGCATGGGAAGAGCAGGATGGTTCAGGGAGTTGGCAGCTTTCACTACGTAGTAATTTGATTTATCATTTTGTTTGCAAGAAGGACAGTGCCAAACAAAGGTAGAGTTCAATGAAATGGAGAAGGTGCATTGTAAAATTCCCACTCATTCCTGTCACAGTGGTGCTCCATTTGCTGCCAACAGCACGGGGAACAGAGGGGAGAGGAAGAAGCTGCAACTCAAAGTTCAGCAACAGAAAGTCTCCAACTGATTTCCACATGGTAGGAAAAGAGGAACATGACAAAGAGCACACGGGAACAAAAGGGATTTCCCATCCTCATCAATGAGCATTGCAACCAAGCTGCTCTCCCAAAAAAGAGCCACTGGATCTACCCGAAAGAGGAACCCACTGGAAATGCACAGCACAGCCATTGTGCTGGCAGAGGGAAGCGTTAGGGATTATTCACATATACACAGACATCTAACTTAACAGAGACTGCACAACCTTCAACAGGAAAAGCATCCTCACATTGGCCAATTAAACAGAATTGTGTTTGCAGACTACAGAAAAAAACAGTAAGAAAATTCAGATTTAGATTCTCGAAAGGTAAGAATACAGAGGGAAACTTTGTCTTTTGCACAGATATACAACAAATTAAGACCTAGTTCTAGCTAAGTGATCAGAAGCTTGGCCCCAGGGTTCTGCAGGATCAAGTACACAGCTACCTATTTTAGTCACATTTTCATGACACAGCTTAATTTCGCATTAACATTTCCTAAAGCAAAAAGTACTTCAAGGAAGAACCTTAAGAAATGTGTCTCAACACAACTTCGTTCTCTTTAAAATTATTTAAACATCATTCAAAGAGAGTGGGATCTGGCAGAACGACCTGGTTTATCTTGTTTACATGTAGAAGAGTTATTGAGGAAGATAAGTGACCACTTTGAAGATCTGCTTCATTTCTGCTCCAGTTTGCTGAAAGCATGCTTGCTATAGGTTGCTATGTGTTTCCAATCAGAAGTTGTTAAGTACACAAAATAAGGCTGGATTTTATTTGCAGAAGCACATGTTCAAAGGTTAAAATTTATTGCTCCAAAAGCAGTATCTATAAACCAGGGCAATACCTTAGAGATTATTAACCTTCGAGTTATTCCAGTGGCTGTTTTAAGTAGTTCAATTTTTTTTGGTAAGAATTCCCAGAAATCTCTCCAGTTAAGAATTTCCAATGGGCTCTAATCCTTTAAACAGTTGCCCACCAAACCCCAAAGGAAGTGATTTTTCTCTAAGAAGCTTGTGCAGAGCTGTTAACTTGCTGTACTCTGTCCAAATAAAAATAAGAGAGACAGAAGATTGCAGACAAATCAGCTGAAATTATTTGGGTGCAGCAGCGTGGGCTATGAAATACTGGTGCCATCCTGAGGCTAATATTCACTTTCTTCCTGACTCTGGGTATATCAAATAACTCATCACTTCTATCACATCTGAAAACTCAGGATACTAAAGCAGAGTACTGTGAAGATTGATTGGTTGTTAGGGACATGCCTTGAAGAAGAAAAGCATACTTTAGGCTACATCACAGGAATATCTAAGGCCTTAATCCTAATTGTGATTAAAAAAATTATCAAGGAATACCCCCAATTTTCAGAGGAATTCACTAAACTTTAAACCCTGTTTCCCAGCTAGAATTGTGGTCTAGATGGTACAAAAAAATTTAGGCAAACAGCACCTTCTACCAAATCTTCTTGCAACCAAGCAAAATATACAATTCAAAATGATATTTCTGTAACAAAATCTTCAATTCTTGCTTAGGGGTTATGCAATCATTAAGGGACATAGGAGAGAGCATCAAGTATGTGTCACCTTCTACCCAAGGAGGAGATTAAAAAATATATTAAAATAAAAATTAAAAAGCAGATTTCTGCTTTAGCTCCCTTGTTTGGTTTGGTGGGGCAGCCCAGGGACACTGAAATGACACAACCCTGAAAATAACTTACAGTCACATTTCAGATAGCACTGGATGTTAGTTGGACACAATATTTTGCAAAACTCACCAGGTAAAGAAATAGGCACAGGTTTTATGATGAAAATGTTTGCCAGCTGTTTTCATACCCGAGGAGCACAAATTGTTTCAAGTCTCTAAAAAGAAACCCTGTTCATAAATGTCTCTCAGTGAACGGAGAGGATTAATTAAGATGCACCTGGATGCTCTTGGTCATCTAAGCCCCAACAGAGTCCCTCTAAGGCAGGACAGACTTTACAAGGCCAATAATCCCAGAGTTAAACGTGTGGGGCAGAAACGCCAAAGCACCAGAAAGCTGCGGGTGGCAGGCAAACAGGAAAGGCAATGGGTTCCTTTAGCTCCTGCAAGAAACCCCACACTAAAAAACGTCTGCAGGATTCACAGGGAGCACCCTACAGTCCCACCCAGCCATACCTGGGCGGGAGGGATCAGCTCAGTACCCCGGAGCCCTGCACTGCTCGGGAAGGAACCAAATCAGTGGCAATCGAGGATTTGCTGATCATTTTCGTGATTCTGCTAAAGAATTGGTTTACCCTGGGGTTCACACACAGGCTCTGCAACTCCTGCTGAGTTCATGCTGCTTGTGGAGCAGTAAGGAATGCTCTTGTTTCTGTCAGTATTGATTTTGAAGCAGAAATTAAATCATTGCCATTTCAGAATAGTAAGACCCTCCTTTAGCTTCAGACCATTCCTTCCTGGCAAAACTGATGCAGTTTATCTATGAAATATATTAATAAAACACATTTTAACATTTAAAGATTAAAGATAAGCTGCTAGCAGCAGTTAGAAAAACAGAAGTGGGGTAGACAGAAGGGTAAATACAATCAGCTCTCTACCAGTCACTTTTCATCATTTTTCAAAAGGATTTGTTAACAACCGAAACTTCAGAGCATGAAATTAAACCAAATACCTCTGAGGAAGGCTTCACACACAGCTGGCATCTTTATTTCTTCTGTTGCTCTCTTATGTAAAACAAATCCCCAGTAGGGATCAGAGACATGGGGCAGAACTGAAATTGTGCTATATCCCTTCTTCCTTTTCCCCAGAAGATTCGGTTCAGCAAGTGAGAACAGCTCAGTCAGCACTGCTCATTCAGCTCTCTGGGCTGTGCCACATGTGCCATGTGCATATGTTTGCATTTCAAGCCTGAAAATGAGACCTAGGTAGGATTCTGTATATTAAAAAAGTCCAATTAAAAAGGGAAAATAAATTTTTCAGAAGCTTTGTGTTTGTTGAAGCTTCAGTAAAAGCAAAAGCCACCTCTTTAGCTGTGTTTTAAGATTTTAAACCCATCTGCTTTCCTTCATCACCAGTTGGGTTCTTCCCAACAGAAATGCCCTCAGCTGACAGCAAACCATGTCCTGACTGACCTTTCCTCAAGATTCCTATAGCTGCCTAAGAATTTTAGGAAGAATAAATGTGCATGCAAACCCTGCTTGAATATAGGGTCAGTAACACCTCCAAAAAACTGCATTAGAACAATCAGCAATACAGAGCTCCCTAACAAAGTCCTGAGCATGAAATTCCAAGCATGCAGCTCTTAAAGTATGGGCAAGGAGCATTCCTAAGCCTGCAGTGTTACCGGAGTGGTCATCTGGAGGCAAGAAAACAAACATCTGTTCTTATCACCTGAGCCACAAAGGGGCACATTCAGCTCACCTGCTTTTTGATTCTCCAAAACAAGAGAGATTTCACATCATTTTCATGCTTCAAAGACAGTCAGATTATTGTCTTCTTATCTCCATATAAAAGGAAGAGTAATTTTATGAGTAAGGGTTCCTAATAAAAACTATCAAGAGTTGTAAACACCTTTAATGTAAGTTATCATTCTACAGGCAAGTTTTAAAGTACCAGTAGCCCTGGAATTGCAGTTTTAATAGCCGTCATTAAAACACTTAATTGTACGTTTGTGATTATGTTATTATTACTGGGGTGGAATTGCTCTCTAGAACAGCTCATCTACAATAGTGCACCATCTCCACTGCCTGTACAAACAAACCCTTTAGAGTCCAATGGTGAGCACCACACTTGTTATTATTGATAGTTTTTCATCAACTGCTTGTTAGAGAACTAGAAAATTTTCTTCCCCACAGATCTCAAAGTACACCTGATTTAACACACATAAAACTTCACTTTAACAACCACTGAGACAACTCCCATGGCCACTGGTTTAAGCAGATAAATTACACCTGGCATTTGAACAGGTAAAGAAAAAAAACAACCTTGGAGTCCAGTTTTCCTGGCAATCCATCTCTGAATTGTGCCAAGGAGCACAGCACTGCTGGTGCCACACAGATCTGTCCTGTTCTGCCTTTATCACCCACTGCAAAAAAAGGTGCAAATACAAGACTCCACATGGCTGAGATTTCAGGTTGTCCAGCCCACTGCCTCAGAACTGTTTTCACTTCCCCACCACCCCAGAGAGGGCCCACGTTCCATCAGGCAGCACCCTTACTCCACCCACTGCCATCCCCCCCACAGTCCAAGGCAATGGGAGTTCAGTTTTCCCCTTCTTTTTTGTATTCCCTGAAAGCCATGCCCACCAGAACCGTCCATAACCTGCAGCCTGAGTTACTGCACTGAAGGTCCAGTGGTTCTGTGGCGCTGAAGCTGCTGACACGTTGGGCCTGAGCAGGAAGGAGCTGAGCACGGCCAAGAAATGATCCTTGGGAAGGCACACTCGGATTAACAGTCAATTAGCTCTCAGGAAACAGAGAGCTACCCCGAAATTTTGGTAGCCTCAAACTACAAGACAACATGCAAAGGTAGGGCTCCTTTTTAATATCTCCACCCTGTTCTGTTACACAGAATAGGAGGTATCAGACCCAGGGTACAGATCGTTTGAACATAGCCATTTTAGTTATCTTATTCTCACTTTGGTGTTAAAAATCTGCAGTCCTCCCCAGCAATCTTATCCTGCTATGTAAATCTTTTTAAACAAAGTGCCTTACTCAAAGCTTACTATTGTTAGCTGATATCAAATCAGTGTAGCAAATTGCCATCGGAGTATCTTGATCTAATTACGTTCTGGAAAGAATCGAAATAGATCTGAAGAAAATTCAGATAATGGAACAGGCAAAACAAGAAAGGGAAAGGAGGAGCATAAACAAAAGATAAAAGAAGAACAGAGAATAAAGGATAACACTCAGATACAAAAAATAGGATTAAGTGATACTGAAATTGTGGGGAGTATGTGCAGAGACATCCCATAAAGCAAGAGGAACCCCAGGGATTAAAAATGTTCTCATCATCTACTGCAGAATATGAAATCACATCATTCACAGGGATGTGAAAATGGTGCGCTTGGGGGAAGTCAAACAAAGCTGAAATCTCTGAGCAGCCAATGTTCGTGGATACCCTGTCAGAGGGTGCAGACGCAGCCAATGGAGCCAAAACCTCAGCCCTTGCACAACACTCAGCAGTACAGGGGAATTTAACTGGGGGATAATGCCCACAAACAGGAGAAATACTGCAAGGATATAGGAAACACGTCTTTAATTTGGATGACATTCAGTACTAAAAAGTCTGTGGGCTCTCAAAAACTGTGTTACAATACCGTGTCTTTCAAGATAAAGGGAATAAGAGTCACTTTCCATTTATTCTTAATGTCTATAAGGGTACACCAATTACAGAAGGTCTTATTTTTTCAATGCCCTATGCCATGCAACCTACCTCAACATTCTGAGGATCCCAATGTTTAATGTAGAATTCTGTAAATACACCAAAATTGATTACAAATATTTTGCTACACTTCTCAGTACAAATTCTTTCCCCAAAAATCCCAGACCTAAACAGAAGAGGAATATCTTTCCTGACTGTAAGTACACACTTAAAATCCTTTAGTGCTGGAATTAGAAGGGATGTGTGAATATGAGCAGTGTCAAAATACAAAGGATACTGAATGAAAACCCACACCTCTGTGAAGGGAAACAACTCATTGTAATTTGCACCTCTTTTGCAAGCATAGCCCTTACAAATAGCTCATTGCAAAGAAATCTATCCAAAATAAAAATACAGCCAACTCACTCCACAAATTGCAGCTACACAACCCAGAGAGGCAATTCTAAAGTCCTAGGGTGTGGTTTAGTTCTCCTGTTAATAACAAGCTGTTAGTAACAGGATATAAAGCCACTTTCAGAATCATTTTTCTCAGAGGGACACGAACATTGACCCAGGGAGCACCCGTGTGTCACAGAGCAGCATCAGGGCACTTCTGATCCACAAACTTAACAACCCAGATGTCTCTCCCAGCTGATTTCCCTGGCCCAAGCTGCCAAAGAAAGCAGACTATAGCCAGCAACCTCAGAAGAAGGAACCAGCCTCCTTTCAGGCAGATAAAGGTTGGCTTGAAACAGAAGCCAACAATATTCCTGGGCCTAATCAAAGACTTTCTTCACTACTTTTTACAGTCATTTTCTTTGTACTTCTGGCACCATCTTTGTTAGGAAGATTTATTGTCTGCTTTTTAAAATTTATCAGTTTGCAACAGATGAAGGGATCTGTTAAATCACTCTGCATGGGGAGAGTGTGAATATGTGTCTTACAGGCAGAGCTTTAAACTTTCCCATTCTGGAAAACCTCTTATAAACATCAACAATGAGAGGAACATTTTTGAGACGGTTATATTCAAGACATGCTGTTTACAAGGTGCTCTATATTCTGGAGTTATAGAATTACAATTATTCAAATTGACTGTAGCCATTAAAGGCTAAAAAGGAGGGGTTTTAATTATATGAGAAATTAAGAGAGTAACAGATTTATTTGATTGATAATACCTGACAAAATAAAGGTTCCAGACAAGAAGAATGTTAAACATTGCTATTATAGTTACCACTCTAATTTCTTCTAAAGAGGTCTATTTACTTAACTATTCAAGTTACAAATCCAAGCAACTGTTGCATCTGGGATCGCTGTTGAATATCAGGGCAGGATAATAGGATAGATAAAAGTTCTCTGAAAGAGAAAGCACCAGAACCAGCAGCAAGGTGGGGTTGGTCAGCCCTTCATTTGAATGTAAATGTAATTATGAGGCAGGCAGTTGGGCTGACGTCAGACAAGATCTTGGTAAACCATTACCACCAGCACCTGGTAACACAGTTGATAATAAAAGAGGATGAAGTAGAAGATTCCAAGCGGAGTGGCATTATTAGAGCAAACCAAACACAAATATTTTTGAGCAGTAAAAGAAGACACTGAGGAACAAGATGTTGTGACGCCGCGTTGACACTCTGGGACAGCCATGTACGTGAGCTCGCTCTTGGAGAAGGAGCCCAGCATGTACCCAGGATCTGCCAGGGCCAGCAACACCCTGCCCGTGCAAAACTTCGTGTCTGCCCCAGCCTACTCCGACTACATGGCATACCACCCCGTGCCAGCCCTGGACACCCACGGGCAGCCGGCGCCGGCCTGGGGCTCCCACTACGGCCCCCAGCGCGAGGACTGGAGCGCCTACGGCCCAGGCCCTTCCAGCGCCGTGCCCGCTGCCCACATCAACGCCTCGTCCCCCGGCCAGGGCTCCTACGGCTCTGCTGATTACAGCTCCCTGCACCCCGCTGCTGCCGCGGGGTTACCTCCCGTAGACACAATTAATGCCCAGCAAATCTCTCCCAACAGCCAAAGGCACAGCTCCTACGAGTGGATGAGGAAAACGGTGCAAACCAACACTGCTGGTGAGTGCAAATTCAACTTCCAACCTCAGAAAGCATCTGCTGCTATCACTGAGCTTAGAAATAATTAACTTTACTTGAAGCACATAGGTTGGTGGGTCATTTATTTAACCTACTGCTGTTTAATGCAGTTTTAACAAAATTTGTGCAAGTTTCACTTTCTCCCATAAAGGCTTTATGTGGTTGCTGTAGAGGAATGGCTGATGTGGTCAGACATGACTGGAGCTCGGCTGCAGGAATCCCTGCTGGAACGTTCTGTAAAGCATTTTGTGTGATAAACGTGATAATCGGGAAAGCGTTACGGAGCAATGCAGCAACGTTTAACAGTTACAGAAACACTACATAGTTATTTTGTACTGCAGGGGAGACATCAATATAGAATCAGGCTGATCTTTTTAAACCTTACAGACTTCTCAATAATTATAAAGAAAACTTTGTGCTCTGGTCTAATTGCAGTGATCATGCAATTTTCTGCAATTCTCCTGTGTCTCATATTTTTCTGCCCAGATTTACTAGATGAGCACAAATATTCCTAGAGAAGCAATCTGACTCAAACAACCAGCATAGACTATTTTGATTGTGGATCACATAATTCCTTGGTTCCTTTTCATTTAATTCTTTTCATCAAAGCTTCCTTTTCATTTAATTTCACATCAGTTTTACTTTTTTTACATGCCAGAATTTTTCAGCTTCCACAATTACACAATTAAAAATCTCTTTCCTGCAAGTGCCACTCACTGATGCTCCTGTTCTTGCCACAAGCTGCCTGCCAGATGAACCTTTCCATGTATATTTCCAAAGTGGAAACTGGGTGTAGCAAGGTTTGCTAAATCTGTTGCTAAGGTTAAAAGTAGTAAGCGTGTGTTAGGGAGCATCAAAGAAATGCTCAAAAGAAAGCAGAGCAATTACATTTGGAGCAATCTTAGAAGACGCAGAAAATCTGCACTGCTGCTTTCTACAGAATCCTCTTTCAAATGGTTATTACTCAGAAGCAAAATTAGCTTGGTAATTGTTTCTTAATAATAAAGCAGGCACACATTGTTTTGCCTCTGTTACTAAATATAAGATGCCTGGTGAACACTAGGATATCACAATGCTCTCCTGACACTGGGAGCCTCTACAAAGGCCTTCAAAGCCAGGCAGATTCAGTCTGCTTTCCCCCCTTCTGTATACTCATGTAAATCCCAGTAACTTCATTAACATCATTGGAGATTGCCAGGTGTAGAAGTGATGCAAGACTTGAGAGCAGATCAAATTCAGCTGAGACTGCTGAATGTCAATGAGGCAGCCCTGGCTGTGTCATATTGGCACTGAATTTTCAATGTGCAGCATTCCTGAAGAATAACATTCTTAAAGCTTAACACACTTGAAAATCTAAATCCTTGCTTTACAGTTATTGAACAGTCTTGGAAGACACTGAGAGGTTTCTCATGCGCTTGTCCAAATTTATAAAATAGATTTGCAGGTCAGAGACACAGTTTTGGGCCTAAATTCATCTCTAGTCTGAAAAGTGCTTACACAGGACTTACACATATTCTGAAATACTTTATGAACCATTCGGGACAGGTGGAACAGAGCCCATCAATAGCTGCATGTCCTGAGGCTGTGCATTCCTAGAGCTCATCCTTTGAAGTGTTAAAAACAGCTGAGGACTTCACAGAAGTGAGCTCAAGGCATCCCACCTTAAAAAAAGAGATTGTGAGAGTAAAGCACAAATGTGGTAATTGTGCAAAACAAGAAAAGTACCAAAGAAATTTGGCATTTAATTGTTGTTTTTTTTAAAAAAAAAACCAACAAAACAAAACAGAAAATTTTAATCCTGACACAGAAAAAATTGTGATAAATGGAAGAAAATTCAAATAATTTACAAGGCTAAAATTATGCATGTAACTGCTCTGTACCATCCTATCAATGTTTCTTCTAGAAGAAAACTGACTTGATGCCATTATAAACCTCTTTGAAACACACTTGCTGTTTTTCCTTATTGCCGTAATATTATTTGGGTTATCAAAGCAGCTACTGGTTCCTCTCCTTCAATGTTATCACTGCTTAATAAAGTTCATTGCTTTAAAATCCCAGAATTACAGCCCTAAACTCTACAAATACATTTCTATGCATAAACATGTACATCCTTAACTCCACCAGTGTGTTCACACATCAACATACACGAACAGAACGGAGTAACAGAAACCACAACAACACACCTAAGTAGATGAGGGAGAAAATACTGAAATACTCCTGAAATACTGCCCTAAAGAGAGTGGGAATTATTTTGAGTGAGGGGACGTCAGTGGGAATTGTTTCCTCTCTGTTTAGATTCTATTAAATACACTACATTCTGATTCAATATTCTTATTTAGCATTTGATGCAAAAAAAAAAATTCAACTGCAGGTAAAGAGAAATGAAAATGTACCTAATCAAGTCAATCTTCAGGATGAAGCAAGATTACAAAGACAGAAGTACTCTGTCCTTTCAGCAGATGAGATGTGATTTGAAATGATACAACCTCTGACTAAACGACCGTAACAGTATATTCAGAACCAACCCTGGTTTTACTTCAAACAAACACTGCAAATATACAAGGCAATAAGAAATTTTAAAAAAACCAAACATGGAAAGTAGGCTTGGCAAAGAGACCTTCCCAGTCAGACCCTCCAAGTGAGGAAAAGAACATCTAAAGAATTCCTGACAGTCTGTTCCTGGTTTTACTGAAAATCTATTATAAAATCTGCCATTAACTTCAGTTATGCTGGAGAAGAACTTCCAATTATTTTCAAAACCCTGTGTACTCAACAGGGTAAGATGTATATTTTCTGAAAGCAAGAGAACCTTCAAAGTGTAAAACTTACTGGAAAGGTATCTAAAGGGCCTAGAAAAAGGTTTCAAAACTTTGTATGAAACTTCATCTGGGAGCGACCCTTCCCAGAAAGAGAAGGGACTTTAACAGGACTAAACAAAAGATCAAAGTGATTTTCATATGTTACAAGCTCAGCCACAGGATTTTTCTTTTAAAACTATAGCCAACATGTTTTATGTCTTTGTTTAAACAAGCAGCGACGTACAAGAAATTCAGATTACAGAACAGCAGAAGCACAGCCAGAAAGCAAAACAGCAAAGCAGGAAAAAAGGCCAGGCCCCTGCTTTAATGCTAATTTATTTTTCTTTGTAAATTAGTTGTGACATCTATTTTCCACTGGCCTACATTGTCTGAGGTTTTGAGGCCTATCTGTCATATTGAGGCAACAGACCCTTTTAACACTTCACTTTGCTTTGATATGCAGTCTTGTCTCTTCCTTCTCCCTCCTTTCTTCAGGAGTTATATTGCCGGAAAGGGTGATGATTTTCACAGCAAATAAAGAGGCCTTCTCCCAGCTTTATTGTCTTCAGAAGAAATACTCTCTGAATTTTATGACCAAGGGGAATGGGGAAAACTACTCCTTTTCTCCACCCCCTCAAATCATGGTTATATTTGCTGATTATAGTGAGGCCGGAATAACCTTGTTGAATTTTAACTTGTTTTCAAAGATTCCCTCTAAGGCCTCAGTTTTCAAGGAACTTGAATATCTATACTACTGTTAGCATTAGAACTATCACTGAGGGCAAATGTTTCAAAGCCAACGATTTGTACCATGAAAAAAGTAAATTTAGTTGGATGATTTAGTCCTGCAAATTTAGGCAGGAAAATCTTCTATGCTGGAAATTGAAGTGGCATAGGATTTGGGAAAATATCCCTAATTATGCATATTTCAGCTATGTCTGCCTTCAGATAAAAATATCCCAGTCTGTCCTCGGTGTCGGTCCAAAATTAAAGAGAACTGAGGAAAAAATATTCCTTCATCTATTTCTGTTCCTTTTTCTTCTGCTAAGATGAAAGCGTCTGACATTTGTTTAGGGCTTGTAAATTCCAAACCAATTGGCTTGTGTTTCTGAATGTGAAAGGGGTTCTTGATAAGATCTCCTTGTCGCTCCTTTGTGTGGCGTGTGCTTCATCTTAACACCTCAATGGATTTTAGGGAACCACTTTAAAGGAGTCTTTGTCCTACAGTTTGTCCCAGAAAACTCACATCAAAAAAAACTGGGAAGATCAGAAGAAAAAAGGAAAACTACCTAGTTGGCTGTTGAAAGTGCAAAGGAGAACAAATAAGTTGAAAACTGATCTCTCTGGATTATTATTACATGAAGAATTGCTTAAAAATTATGTGAAATGAGAGACGCATTCTAAACATTCAGTAATGCTTCTCTTAACATTATTTATCTAATATTATATATCTAATATTTCTTTTATACATTAGAGAGAGGATGATCCTGAAATCCTTTTACAAGATTTTATTGCCTCATGTTACAAATTGTCAAGTACGTCCAACTCTAAAGGGAAGCCCAGCACAGACTACCCTCAGGAATATCCTACAGGCACTCAGCACCTTGCAAGATTGGACCTTCTTGAAAAAGCAAACGAAATTATTATTGAACATCTAAGTTTATCCTATGGCCACGCAAGAAAGGAAAAGCATTTCTAGTAGGACATATCTTTGTGCTAGAGAAACAGTCTTTAGAAACTCAGATAAAGAATTAGGCCACAGTACAACTGCACAAATTGTGACTGAAGCTCAGTCTTGGAATCTTGGATATTTATGCTCTCATAGACACAGAAGTCACTTCACTGAGCACTGAAATGAAACCCCTTTGAGATTAATATAGCCAGCACCATCATATGTACTGCTATAAATTATTTAAGATAGATTATTTAGGCTTCAGAGTGAATTAAGACTATTATGATTAAGATTATTTATGATTATTTAAGATTATTTAAGTTTCAGAGTGTTTTTCACTTAAGAGCTTCACATTTAAATGTATGTTTACAGAGAGGAAATAAAGAGGGAAAGAGTTATGGAAACCAATACTCTGTTACTTCACCCTGCATCTCTATTCCTCCTCTGTACCACAGCAAACAATCCCATACAAGTATTCTGTAGCTTCATTATGTCTCTGAAATGCCTGAGATGCTTGCAAGCTGCTATGGAAAATCCAACTCAATATATGAATAATCTTTCTTTCCTAACTAGGTAAAACAAGAACAAAAGAAAAGTACCGGGTTGTTTACACAGATCACCAGAGACTGGAATTAGAGAAGGAATTTCACTGCAACAGATACATTACAATCAGGAGGAAGTCAGAACTCGCAGCAAACCTGGGACTCTCCGAAAGACAGGTACAGGGAGCACCCCTCGTGTGTGCCCAGAGTGCCCAGGCACTGCCACTGCCAGGGGACACAGCAGCAGCCACCCCCTGCCTCTCTGCATTTGACACACAGGGAACCCAGGACACAACCCCACAGTTATTAACGGGCTCGTTTGACAGAACCCTCCAGTTGCATGGAACTCAGCATTGGGAATTAACTTACACTTTAAAAAGTAGTTATTCTTACTTTCTAGCTTGCTAGCCAGCTGGAATTTAGACACTTCAGCTTAACAGGATCTTAGCTATGGTCCCAATAGTTACAACATTCGTAATTTTATTTCTTCTTGAAAACACACCGAATAATGGCCAGCAAAAAATCCAAAGCATTTGATACATTTCAGCTGGAAGACAGGAAAATTAAAACTCAATCCAACTAGATATCTATGGGGTTTTTTGTTACAAGTATATTGCCACAATTTCCACAGGCCACATTCTTCCTCTGTCAGATTTCAGCACACTCAGGGGGGTTTTCCAGCCTTGAATTTTCAAGTCAGGATGTCTTTTTGCCACACCTATGTGTAGCCAAGACTATCCATCCAGGGGATGTCCAAGTGCATACTTGGACCATTGCTCCCTTGGAGAGAAGCTCTGCCTTCACTCATATCTAGTACATATTTACCTCTGCTCTGGATAAAGCCAGGCTCCTGAGCAGGGCACAGCTACATTAGCTGTGTTCATACAGACACTAGAGGAATCCAGGATGAGAATTCCCTAAAATCCCTGTGTTGGAGAGCACCTTTCCCAAGCACAGCTCTGCAGTGTGTGGATATAATAACTTCTGGATCCAAGCCTCTGGAA
Source organism: Tichodroma muraria (assembly GCA_013390105.1). Classification (NCBI taxonomy): domain Eukaryota; kingdom Metazoa; phylum Chordata; class Aves; order Passeriformes; family Sittidae; genus Tichodroma; species Tichodroma muraria. The sequence continues at coordinate 14,723 of WAAG01002522.1, read as the reverse complement.
TTGCAATGGTTCTGCTACAGCTGGAAGAGAAGGGCATGTTTGGTGATACTGAATTAGCCATCTCATTTAAAAACCAGATTATTGCCCTGAGGTAAATACAAACTAGAGATCTTTCCTTTTAGAATTGTACAAGCTTTTGTTCTTCCTAAATACACACATTTAGGTCCCTTAAAATGTTCCTCTTTCAGTGGACTCCTCTGACTCTGCACTCAGTCTGTGGAAGAGCATGAAATAGAGAGGGACCAATGGAGGCTGGAAGTGCAGGAATGCAGGCACAATCGATGGTATTTTAGGATCAAGCACTGGAATTTTATAAACATATTTTAGTGCTGTGATATTCAGTCCCAGACCCAAATAGGACAGAGAGTGAACTGCACAGACTGTGAGTGCTCCCAGGCAGGAACAACAAAAATCAAGTTTATCATGGATGGACTAAAGTTTGTCACACAGGATAGAGCTGCACTGGAAAATTTTCATAGAACTGCAATAATGAGAGATTTGCAACCTCCACCTTAATGTTATGCAAGCTGGCTGATTTAGAATCCAGACATGCCTGGAGTCACCAGAGATCCTGCAGAAAATCAGCAGTTTCCTTTTACAGAGCTGCTGCTCCTAATGCCATCCCATTTTTAACTGGTAAAGATCCTTCAAGTATAATGTAGATAAAATACATAATTGATCAGCATTTCCACAGGACAGACAAAGCAAAATGCTTCTTCATGTCAATGCCAGCAAGGTAATAAAAATAAATACAAAACACTGCGAGTTTTAATACAAAGCAAGGGTACAACTCCCTGTGTTATATTGTATTCAATGCACCTTAAAGGCTGTAACAAATACTGTGAATTAAGAACACAGTTAGCAAGGAGGAAAACACAAACAGAAGTTCCTCTTCACTCACACTCTCACATATGGAAAGAAAATAGAGATACTTAAAGCAGATTTTAAACAGAGAAGTCTTTCACCTGCATAATGAGCCTGGGAAATTGACTGTCTTTAAGTAATGTTGATATATCTATTTATACATGTAATAGTACATATGTATCTGTAAAATTCATGTTTAAATATATATGTCAGTAATAAAAACAATCAAAACTTTTAAATATGTAAGAATATATGCACACACAAAAATCATTCACAACATAAATGAAGAAAAAGAACCTTCACTACTTGGCTTTGAATTAATCTGTAACATAAAGAAATCTTCACAATTAATCCATAATTGCATCTTCCTAAATCATGACACTAGCAAAGCTGAAATGATTAACTCTGTGACCTGAGACTCTGAGTCTCAATGAGTTCACTTATTTCTGTGTTCCTAAATATAACACAGTGTGTTCACTTTACACTAGGCTCAAGAAAAAAAGAAATCAAGAGAGAAAGAATCAATTTTCCATTGATTATTATGCCAAAAAATTAATACAGAATAATGCAAAAATTTTTCACTGCACAAATTCAGTATTGTGGATTTTGGAGGGTTTTTTGGTTTGGTTTTAGCTTTGGGACTTTTTTTCCTCATGGCTTTTTGTTTGTTTGCTTTGGGTTATGGGTTTTTTAAATAGTGGTTTTGAACTTACCTACATTTCCATTGCTATAATTACCGAATAAGGTTGAGCAGCATTTTGAATTAATCAGGTATCATTTATTACACCCCAGGTGAAAATCTGGTTCCAGAATCGCCGAGCAAAAGAGAGAAAAATGATCAAGAAGAAAATCTCGCAGTTCGATGGCAGCGGGGGCTCAGCCCAGAGCGACTCTGGTTCACTCAGTCCAAATGAACTGTCAAATTCTCTGTTCCCACCACCACACGGAATAAATGGATTACAGCCTAATGACATGCATCAAGTCATAGTTTCAGAATGAACAGAGGGAATAAAACAAAACAGGAAAACAGAAAAAACAAGAATGGATTTCTCCACCACTGCCACCCCCCACCTTGGAAACTCAATTTTGCAAGGGACCGTTTTCATTTCTCTGACTTCAGAGTGCTGATTTCTAAGCAGGAAATCTGAGCCTATAACCAAAATACCTTAATTATTGCAAAAATCTCAGGGACTTTGCACTGCTAAGATTCCTCTCTCGGTATCTTTGCTAGCAGGCAATTTGCTTCAGACACTGACACAAAGAATGATGCAGCGGAAGATTCAGCCCGGGCAGTTCTAGTCTGATCACACATATACACAGAAAACCAAGAGAACTGATTATAAAATAGAGTCCTATCGCAGAAAATATAAAAATCTGGGTGTGTTTGGTTTGTTCCATTTCTATAATTAGAGGAAACCGTAGATGTTAATAAATATTTACACTTAAATGGACTGAAAAGAATGTTACTTTTTGAAAACAGTAAAACCATTCAAAACACTTTTAAATGCTAAAGGAACATAAAAATGTTGCTATAACAACATATTGCATTTAATTAAATAACACAGCTCATCTCTGCCACATGGAATTGTATTCAAGCAATAGTTACAGATACAGAATATACCAAACCTGCCAAGATTTGTTCCCCTGTAAGAAATGCAGCAATTTGTCACGTACATTAGGAAATGCCAGATAATTTGGAAGATAAGTATTACTTCAGTCTTCTAGGACTGCACATATTATTGCTCAAAAACCCAAGCACAAATGGAATGGAAACAGAACTGCTGCTACAAGCAAACCACCAAAAGCAAATGAAGAATTTGCTTGATGTCTTTAAGCATTTGGAGTGATACAGAAGCAGTCTCAGGCCACTCATTTTATCCCTGATGCTTATTTGGGGCTGAAGGCAACAACTCTCCCAAAGCAGCTCAGAGGGTATTTTGAAGTTGTCACCTGCAGCTGAGCAATCACAAAAGAAACGTTCACTTCATGGGCACTCCTGAAAGAGCACAAATTAAGGACACGATCACCATGGGGTTTGCTTTAATTACCGCTCCATGTTGGCAGGTGAGAAGGTAGCAATGGTATCTGAAAGACAAGTGATGAGTCTGGAAAAAGTAGAAAGAAAACCCAAAGCACTAAAAAAATCCCCAAGCCCTTCAGTAGTACTATTCTTTGGAATTTCTTAATATCACTTTTTTGCTAGTATACATGGAACAGCTCTATTGGGAAGATTTCATATTCCTGAAAATGTCAAGGGGAGCAAAGGTAATAAAAAGGGAAAAAGGCAGAACACAACCAGCAGAGAGCATTATGGAAATCATGCATCATTTATTTCAGCAACATCAAACTCTTGCTCTCAGAAACAGAAGAATAAATTCTGCTTTTCTTTGTGTCAATGAGCATTGATAATGCACCAAACACCATGGACAGAACTTGTCAAGACTCTCATCATCAAACATTTGAATCATCTGGATTCAAAACACTAGAAGACAAATTTGAGGATACGCCTCACTATTCCCCATTTATTTTAAAATAACTCTGATAGAGTAACTCCACGAAAGCAATTTTGTTGGAATTTACAAGAATAACACTCATCAGAACTAAATTCTGAATTATATCCTTGTAAACATAAATGCCTCAAACTAAACTAGGAAGAAATCCTGTAACACAGATTAGGACCTTACTCACTGTAAACATTTTGTGGGTGGTTCCCCAATATATTTTCTAGTCATCTCCTATCATATGGTTCAAAGAAATGGGTGTATTCTAATGCAAACAAACTGTAAACAGAAAATCTTGTGTACATAAATAGTTATAAAACTCAGCCCAATGAGAAATTGAGACTACATCTGCCTGGCTTTGACTCAGGATCTCCTAAATCCACTCGCTGATGTTCCAGTGGGATCACAGGGACATTTTAGGAGCCAGAGCACGTTGTGGAACGTGCACACGCACACAGCTGGTTCTGTTCAAATTCACAGACACACACACGCCTTTTTTCTCTGCTCTCCAGTCAAATAAATCTGGATTTTCTTCCTTGGGAGAGGAAGTTTCCCCAGTTCCACCAGCCCCTCTACCTGGGTTATCCTTCTATACATGAAGGATGCAGAAGATAAAATAATCTCCCAGGAAACTCAGCCTTTAGATACACAAGAAAAAAGGGAAGTGAACCTTTACCTCAAATCAGCAGAAGGGCCATTTCTATGGAAACCAGGAAAGGGCTTTTGTGAGGCTTAGCAGTGGCACAGAAATGGAGAGAGAAAAAACTTCTTCTAGTTTTCAGGGTTTTTTTTCTCTGATCAGTTTCATATCAACGAGGAGGAATGGCAAGCACAGCCATAACACACAACACACCACTCATTATACTTGTGTATTAGAAATGCACTGCTTCAGATTTCCCTCTTCATTTATGACAAAACTGAAATGAAACAGTTATTCACCAGGTTCACATTCAACATATTCAAATAATCATCCTGCAGATTCGAAGCAAGCTCCAGGCAGTCAGGAAATACCACCCTGCCCTGACAAACTGCTCAGAGAAGCCACTGAAGCCACTGACTGCACTCAGAATAACCACGGCTGATAAAGGAACCACTCTAAATGAGCCCGTTTTAGATGTTTTTAGAGTTGGAATGGGATACAAAGCACCTCTTCTGGCACGTTTAATACCAGTCTTGTCAATAAAAACTATTTTTCTTTTTCATGATCTTTATCCTGAATTTTATCCATCAGATGTGTTTTAAATGTATCCCAAGCATATGTTAATAAATATTTAGGGGAGAGTCTCTTTCATCCACTGGATAATGACCTCAAAGCCACAGAGTGGATCAGATTATCTTCTCTGACTACAGTTAAGACAAGTAAGAAGTTATTCCCCTTATCTCTTGCTGTGTGTAACTACCCCCAATATGGATCATAACATCCCTTTCAACCTAAGTGCAGTGGCACAGCTGTTTCCCAAAATAATCTAAGGAAAAAAAAATTATTAAACTCTTTTAGACTAATCAGGATATTTTTTTAGTAAACTCCATCGGAGAGTGATGCAGTCAGAGTATGAGCTCAGGACGCTGCTAAGCCAGAGAGGAAAGAGGCAAGCAGCTCCAAGAAAATCCTTACCTTGCCTCTCGCAGGCCTTAGACACTTCATCAGACTGCAGCTGATGAAGCACCAGAAAACAGCACCCCAAACCAAAATACAAACTGAGCACTTCATGCTGGCACATTTCAAAGGCCCACTAAAGTCTCCAGCCTGACAGGAGCCCATCGGTGGCCATGCTCTGCCAGCATGGGAACACAAGATCAGGACGTGCCCTTGGATGGAGGCACCACAGTCAAAGTCCTTGCATTCCACCATTTTCTGGGCAGCTGGGTTTGACTCTTCAGCATTACTTCAGCGAAGGAGAAACTTCAGCAGATGTGATCAGCCCCTGTATTTAAATTTGTATTTATATGGATGAACCAATAAAGGCTATAAGTAACATTTTCCAATATTTTTCTTCCTTTGAAGACTTCTCCAGATGTTGCTCTAGGACACAAACAGCATGACACGGACGACAGCTCGTTCCAAGACAAAAAAGACTTTTAATTTCTGACTCCATCTCCTTATATACAAAATCCAAAGGCCAGTGGCATTGGAGGATGACAGTGCCACCTTTCCAATGCCGCTGGTCAACCCAACAGTCCAGCAGCTTTCTCCTCCTCCATAAAAGAATGTAAACAATAAGTTATTTACACAAAGTGTGTGAGAAAGTTCTGGAGAAAAATGAGAACACAGAAGGCTTTTAGAAAACTTGACAAAATCAGGGTGACATCCAGGGACTTTAGTTATACCTTCCCTTAGTACTGTTAAGCAATTAAAATATTAATAAATCAAATGCCATCCTTCGCCCCCAGTGGGTCTCTTCCCCAAGCTCTCCAAGTTTCCTGTTTTTCACTGTATGTAAATAGAAAACCATCACACGATTTGAATTCAGCTGATTGACTGCTGGTTCCAGTTTGCAAGGTAGTGACCCCCTATAACACCATGCTGATATCAAAAGAAAACTCTGCATCACACAACTGTCTAATGCCAGCAGCCAGCAAATCCATTCTGACATTTATCTGAATCATCTCGATGCTTTAAGAATCCTGAGATGTGCCAAAGCCTTGGCAGAACTGCCCTCCTCAGTGCCACCATCCAGAAATACTTCATCAAGAAGGGCCCCTGGCACAAACTGCTCCTGCTGACACTCAGTGCAGCACCACAGTGAATTTGCTTTATTAATTAACTTCTAAATATTGATCAGTGGGAGAAAATAAAGAAAAAATGCAGATGTACCCTTAGTTACAGATAGCTTAGACTAGAAATGGGACAGTACCTCATTATAAGGTATTTACAGTATCAGTTTCTGAAGGCAGCATAATTTCAACCCCTAATTGGCTGTTTGTAGTAGTCATCGTGGTCAAAAAAACCCCTGGATCAGAAACTTCACAACCTCCTGAAACTTAGATTATTTTTGAAAATTGATCCACATCAGGTATTTTCAGCATAGGCAGCACAGAGCTGCACACCCCTGCACAAAGCCCAAATCCTTCGAGACATTACAAAATATTTGTATCACAAAATCAGTTTCATTGAACTTCACACACAACTCTTGACTTTATAACGGGAACTTGCAGTGAGGTGCAAAGCACTTGAGAAAAGAGTTTGCATTAGCTGCTCGAGAAGCATGAGGGTTTGCCCACCCGACATAATACATTCTCTAAACTCCAAGAGGATATTCCCATTATCCAACAACCCCTTCCTGTCTGAAATGAGGGAATTCTGAGCCAACCTGACATCACCTGTTGTATATTCTTCCTCCTGAAGAATGCCTGTGTGGCGATGATTTGTGTGGAGCAAACAGGGGAAAAGGACACTGGAGGAAAGCTCAGAATCTCTCAGGCCCTCATTAACATTCCCTTTCCATGTTCTCCCAACAGTGCCTTTATTTAATACTGTGCTTTGGTTTAACTCCTGGCTTTTCTGCTCTTTGTGTTTCGTGATCTATATAAGGACACTTCTGATTCCAAGAAAGGACGTGATTTGTGTGGATAAACATCACCAGAGACCACCACCCTGCCACAAATCTTTCCATTTTTATGGCATAATAGTTTCATCAAATAAACATCATCCTAAAGAAGTACTGAAAATGAAACTTCTATTTCTTCCTGTGAAGCCATAAAGTTTGAAAAGTCGTGCTGAAAAAAATCCCTATAGCGTTTACTTCTCAAACCCAATACTAAACAGACTTTCTTTAAATACAGACATGGGATAGAAAGGTGTTTTTTCTAAAATAGTCTATTTTTACCCAGATGGTCACTGTTCCTATGGGAGAGAACACATACACATAAAAAAAAAAGTCTACTGTAACTTCAGCTGAACTTAGACTTCAATCTATCATTAAAAAGCACAAGATGTTAAATATGAAGCTGCTATACCAAAGTACCTTTTCCACTTAAAAACACTTCTTGGTTTGTTAACCCCTCAGACCCTCATCATACAGAGGTCACACAGTAAGTCATGCTTCATTTTACACTCAATTCAGCAAATTATTGCACCACCTGCTTTGGAGCTCATGCCTTAATGCATTCACATGTATCCTTTTGGCACAACGACCATTTAAATGTCTGCAACATTGGCTTGTTTATTAAATCAAAACGCAGGTTGCATTAAATGCAGGTTTTTCAATTAAACACGAGACTGTGCTGAACGTGTTCCTGTTTGCCACACCTTGCCCTAACACCTGAGTGGCACCATTGTCATACTGAATGCCACAGCTGTACATCCTTGCAGACAAGTCCGTGGGATTTATTTCCCCTTCCAGCACACATTCAGCTTGTCCCTTGCTCTTTCATCCTTTTTCAAAAAATTTTCAAGACATTTTTATTGGAAAAACACTGAACACATGGAAGCCCTGGAAGTGTCCAAGGCCAGGCTGGATAGGGCTTGGAGCAGCCTGGGATAGTGGAAGGTGTCCCTGCCCATGGCTTTAAGTCCCCTTTCAATTCAGACCATTCTATGGTTGTATGACCTTTCCCAAGGACAGTTCACCAAGGCAGCCATGAACCAAGACAATCTCAACTGAATATTAAAGCACATAATGTAAATGCACAGCATCAGAACTATCACTTCTTCCAGTGCTCTCAGTCACAACACTCACCTTTTTGGTTTCCACACCAGCTAAAGCAAACATCCAGAGTTTAACTGAGAGAAAAATACACACCAGTATCTTATTAATACCCCTATATATAACTTATTTCAGTTGATTCAACACTTTCTTTCCATTGGTTATGAATCTATATATAGATGAGTAGAAAAAAATATAAGATCCTTAACTATAGAGTAATTTTCTCTTTTTTTTATCATGTTTCTAAATAGGATGTATTTTCAGTATTTGGTCAATTACTTACCTTCTCTGCAATTTACTGCGACATTCAACACTAAATAAGAAAAAAGTACGTTGACAAAAATAAGAGAACAGAATTTCATTTTATAACAAATTGCCTCTTAACTTTTTTCTCTAGCTTAGAGTGTGATTTACCTACAGCCACATAAGATGGATAATGTGCTGAAGTGAGAGCAGGCAGCACTGATAAAACTGTAGCTCATAAAATGTTACTTCTGGAGGCAACAAAAATTTTCACTGTCAAGTCACCTACATTTTGTTGCAGTCTAGAAACTCCTGAAAAACAATAAAGATGACTTATGAGGAAAGTATTTTCCTGGAAACAACAGACAGGGAAGGAGACCCGTTTTTACTTCATGCAGGAGGAGGTGAGCTCATTCCTTAGAGTACCTACCTGCAGGTCAGGAATTCTGATTTGGACACACACCAGAGCCAACACTTTATAGGAGCTATGCTAATACTAAAAAGGACCAACACCCCCCTCAGAATTTCGTTTTTCATTCTTGTATTGCAATTACAAACACCAGTAGTTTTTGGATTCTTTTCCATTTGCAGTAGGACAGTAATTAAGTTGCTTATTACCTCATTAATAGCTTATACCTATATGCTGATGGGGCATTCCCCTGAAGTACTCTGAGATTTTATTTTTTTTTTCCCCAGTTTCACTATTCCTATGTGGATTTTCTTCCCTCTCACCACCCCACTAAGCTGCACATAACTCACTTTCCAAACCCACCAAAACCCAGAGCTCCGGGGAAACTCCCCAACCCCCGCCCTCGCTTATCTTCACCTCAGGTTCCCCGGGGAGCGACACAGCGGGCAAAAACAAGAGGGGAAGGCCGGAAAGCACTACCCGGCTGTTTTTATTAAAACCGTCACAGAAACACACCTGGAAAAGAGGCTCAGCGAAAGAAAGGAGGATCAGCGCCTGCCCCGCCGTCCCTCAGGGGCCGCCCGCGCCGGCCCGCGACCCTCGCGCACCTGAGGGAGGCTCGGGGGGGAGTTATAAATGCGGTAACAATAGCACAGAAAGTCAGGTCCCTTGTACGCCGAAGGTTTAGGGGTGATTTTTTTTTTTTTTTTTAATTAAAATCCAGTGAGGGTTTTTTTTGCCGGCTTCGCTGTAACCCGCAAATTGAAACTCCCCTCGGGAGCCGCTGGCGCGGGCTCGTGACGCTCGCGCACCTGAGGGGCGGGAAG
>WAAG01002506.1:2331-20342 GCA_013390105.1 Tichodroma muraria | reverse complement strand
AGGTAAGAGAGGAACCAGTGTGATTTATAGAAAATAAAACAGGTTCACCCATTTCCTAGTTATGGTCATTAACAGTGGTGTAATTGTGCATAATCATTGGTCCCATTCCGAGTGTACATTGCGAGAGGCTAACTAAACTTTACCTCTGCATAGAAATTTAGATTCAAATATGAATTGTGTTCACCGGTATGACTAGTGTAAAGTAAACAAAGAGTACTTCTATTGTATATTTAAGGTTGAGAAACCTATTTTGTGAACAGCATGCTATCAGCAAAGACTTCACAGTTATTAAGTAACTGCAAAAGGACGTGGTCAGGTCAATGACGGGTGAGGAAAAAGCCATATATAAAGAGCACAGCAGTGTTGGGATATTGATAGGCACTTGTGGTTGTCCCCATCTGGGAAAACTGCAATAATTTTCTCTCTGTATCATGATTTCTGTGTTCTAAAGCAAAACAGAAAGGATTGTATAGGGAAGGGAAAAGGATCTGAATGCCAAGCAGTAATGTGAGGATGAAGAATACAGAAAGTTAGAGCAAAATGGATGGTTTAATTTCTCATCATTTTTCTACTGAAGGATTTAATTTGCAAGGTCATGTTGCGGCTTAGTCAGTCAGAGGCATAACGGTGAAGGTAACTGGATTCAGATGAGTTCCCATCCAAGAGATATTTCAAGCAGTGAATTCCCTAAATATATGTACAAAACAGCGTTGTCTAGACTCATGCTGCATAGTGAATCAAACCTTGAATTCCAGGAGTTAAAGGACCTTATTTTAGGCCCTTAACAAAAAATCTGACCTGAGCTCTGAGATCCACCTTCCCAGATTTACTTAATGAGATAACACTGTATTTCATTTGCTATAACTTCCATGTACTTTATTCTTTTGTTTCTGTTTGAAATTCTCCCAGTACCAATATTTGTAATAGCAGAAGTTTGCCTTATAAAATTCCCATGGCTCACTAGTACATAGTCATGGTAGAACATGAACAAGAAGTACTGGTTACCTGAAATCAGGACTATGCATCTACTGAACATATTAGATAATGGCTTTCTTTAATTTCTTTATATAATACAACTGTATTTCAGGTGTGTTTGCAATCAAATGTGGGAAAGAAAATTCAGAATGTGGAAGAAACAGAACAAGGAGAGTGTAATTACCGTAGAAAAGTTCTTCTAGGATAATTTCTGAAAAATCTGTACTGCAAATTTTTTCCAGTGCTAATAAATTTTCCCTATTACCCTTCATATTTTATTTTATTAGTTTTCTTGACCCCTTCACTGCATGGCAGAGAAAGCTATCATTTTAGATCTTCTAAACTGCTTTAGAAATATCTGTCAGATAGTTTTGATTGAATTTCTTGTTAACAGCTCACAGCCTTAGCTTTAGGAATCCAACTGTGATATGTAAAAGTGGTATCTCAGAATTTTTCTTTTAGCCAAATGCCCAGTTTGCAAAGTACTAAATGATTCAGTTCTTCTTTTATGTTTTTCCCCAAAAACCTATGTAGAACTGCTGGTATAAGTGCCACCTGGACATGAACAATGTGTACACGGCACCCAGATTTTTATCTTCTTTCAGAACCAAATTCATATTAGCCTCTGAATGGGAAGCAGAATTTATGTAACATTGAAATGTTAGGTAGGAGGGGAAATATCCATCAGATTTATTACTCTGTAACAGCTCCCTTGTATGGTTGTAACAATGTACAACTTCAGCATTGTTCATGGAAAATAATACACAAATACACATAGCAGGGAAAATGTGATTACTTCTGTAAGGGTACAGAAAAGACCCAGCTTTTCTTACCTAACACACCTGTGATTGAGCAATACAAATATTTCTAACCCTGAGTATTGATTGTTTGGGAGGCATCTGGGAAAAAACTGCAGTCTCGAGCACAAACTTTCTCCATAAGCTTCAAGATCTGAAATTTTTCTTTAGAATAGATAAAATTCTGCCCTATATAAACATGTCCCCCCCAAAACCTGTGTCACTACATCAACATATAAAAATAGTTTGTTCCTTCTGGAAAGGGCCTTTTGATCGAACAAATAATATGAAATATTTACAGAAAACACCTTGGTTGGTGCACCCAGCTTTTCAAATCTCATTCTGGTTTGTGAAACCAAGAGTTTCTCTCCCTTTTATTTAAATCCACTTCTTACATCCCATGGGCCTTAGTTCGGAGGATCCTTTGTGGCTCAGCTGGTCCACATGTGCACCATATTTCATCTACTGCATGTCTACACACTGATCTCTTTAGGACAGGGCCTCAGTCGTTTGTCATAGGGCTCCCTTTGTACATTGTAGCACATGTGAAGGACATATTGTGAATAAAAAATGTAAGAGGCATACTGGACAAAATTAAGACCCTGTGAAAGCCATAAACCATTTGAGTAGCTTATTATAGACCAGTTCACTACACAAACTGCAATTTTAATACAAAAGCTTAAATACCATCCTGGTACTCTTTTCATCAACTGGATCCTTTTATTCTAAAAATACAGCTTTTAGAAAATCAAAATAAAACAGCTGGGGAAGGTGAGTTCTCTTTTGGCACAAGTTAAATTCTGAGCATTGGGGAAATATTTATCACCCTAAAAGAGGAGCAAAAATCTTTTTTTCTGTGAGGAAAAGCTGTCTGACAGCAGTATACCAGCTTGTAAAGGTTCAGGGCTTTGCCTTGTCAAGGTCAGACAAACATTTAGCAAATAGCTTTGAAAAATAAGCAGTTGTGAAGGACAAAAGAAACAGAATGATTGCAGTTCTTTAGACACCACGTGTGTTGTGAAATTTAGCTTTCAAATGATGAGGAGTCAATTTTATAGGACTACTTGGTGTAAAAATTTTAATCTTAAAATTGTTATACCCATTTGGTCTTGTATATACGGCAATCTGGTTTTCCATTTCTTTTAAAGAAAAATGAAAACATTGAAGTGGGGTTATAACAGCTTCTTTAATTTTTTTTCTTTATTTTAAATTATGCTTATTCACCCATACATTCTCTCTCTGAGTATTCATTTAGAAGGAAGATTTTGCAATAGTCACATTTAATTTATCAGGGTGCAATAATTTGTGTTTCCCAATCATCTTGCAGACTTTGGTTCATTATACTATTGTTTCACATGAGTAAGTTAGCAAAGTTTGGATTGATTGACTCTAATTAACTAAAACTGGTTCCAGGCTGTGCATCTATTGTCATGGTAGCTAGCCACAAAGCCCCAAACTGTTCAGTAATGGCAAAATAACATACTATCGATATGAAAACTCCTGCAAATGCTTAATGTCGGGCCTGTCAGCAAAAGAAAATAGCAATAGCAGAGGAGGCAGAAAAGGGACATTAGGACATGCATGTCTCAGAAGGCTTGGAGAAAATGCAGCCTTTCAGAGTTGCTGCTGCTCTGATCTTTTCACTTATTGTCATATTGGCTTCCAATGTGGAAAGAAATGCAAACCAAACTTACACACTGTTCTGTAAAAGAAAACTCCACATATGTTTTTCTTTAAAAAAACAAACAAACAAAATGAACCCAAAACTCTAGACTGAAATAAGGCCTCTTGAATAATGTATGTGGACTTCTCCCTTTCATTTTTTATATGCAAATGTATTTTCCCTTGTTTTTTTTAGTCCACTTGCATAAAGTCTGAATCTATTCCCTGCTTATCACCGCCAAAGAGAATCTAACCAATATTAAATGCATTCTCTTACACATGACATGGTTACATTGAAAGCTTAGGATAATAAGTAAATATTTCCTTCTTTGCTCGGTCTTAAGAATCCATCTGAAATTTAGCAAAACTAATGAGAACCTCAAAGGATGAGCTGCCACTGCTGGCAGAGGTGTACAGCACCTTGACATGTCCAGAATGTGCAAGTCTGAAAGTGTAAAACCTTTATTCCATCTTTATAGCGTGGGCTGTCTGCTCTCCAGAGATGCTTCACCTGAAATACCAACTTCCGTATATTGCTGCATTAGAAGAAGAGTCTTGAAGAGCCAATGTCAAACACAGAAACTTCGGAATTCCAGGACTGCTTTCCTTTGCTTGACCTATCTGCGTGACTGCATTGCTGCAGCATCCAGCATCTTGCTTGGAAGCTATTTCTAAAAGGAGACCTGTGGCAGTCAGTGCTTACTACTCCCAAGGAGCAATTCCTTAGTGTGATACTAAGTCCTTTCTGTGCTACATGGGCCTGTCTTTCCTATTTCCAAAGCACGCATTTCAAACCACGTTTCAGGAACAGATCAGCCTTTTGTTTCTCATTTTTCTATGTCCTGTAATTGCAGAATGTGTCAGAACTTGTCTCTTTATCATGGGGGCTACAATCTCCCTTTTACACGCTTCTTTGTCCCAGCCTTGCACCTTTTGCACCATTTGCACCCTGTGTCCAAGTGGAGATGGCTTCCCCCGAGGTACCGGGGGGCTGTGCAGGAGGGCGAGGGCCATCACCTGCTGGGGAGCCCCTTCCCCAGCTGCTCTGAGGCCAAGTCCCCCTGAGCATCCTGACTGCCTCCCCTCTTCAGTCCTTTTCCAGGAAAAAATCCTCTGCTTTTCCATTTGCCAAAATAAGGACTTGTTTTTTATGACATGAATAATTTTAACCTTTAACACAGATAGCCACCAGGGTGAGAGGCACCTCCAATTTTTCCAAAGTGGCACAACTCATCACAGGTTGTTTCCAAGAAGCTTCTTGCACTTTCGTTTCTTCCCCAGCCTGGACTGAGGGTTTGAGACCAAGGCTCACAGGTGGGAGTCGTGAGAAGCCTTTTGGTCCCATTGGGTGTAGGCACACAGCTCCAATCAGCTTTGGTACAATTTACAACCCTGGGAGTGATGGAATTGGGTCCTGGAGCCTGGTGCTGCCCCGCTCTGACTCACTGAGCACCTCCAGGCAAGACATTTAACACCAGGCTGTGATACCTCTCATTGCACTGCACATTACACTGAAAAGGGTCTCGAGGAAGTCAATGGAGCTACTTGTGGAGCGCTTGTACTTAGTAAGTGTGTCACAATCTGGCCTTCGCTTAAGTTTCCCCTTTTATAGGAAATTACAGACTCATTTCCAAGGTTGTGGGGCTTAATTAGTTTATGTTTGCAAAACACATCTTATTGCTGGTGAAAAGAAATAGCCATTATGATGATGATGATGTGTTCAGCGCATGGCAAGGTCTTGGGTCTGTCTAGGTTTTGCTTCATTTATTCTGCATAAAATAAAAAAAAATTAACAAAAAAAAACCAGTCCTTCCTTTGCAATTATTTGAAAACCTATTTCTAGCAATGATGCATTCATTCTTTAGGGAAAAACCCCACCCCCCATCCCCCTACCCCCAACTTCTTGTGCGAAGCTTCTCAGAGCCTGAGCCTATGGCACAAAGCCAGCTGCCACTGCAGGGTGATGGAGACTGACCAGCCACAGCGAAGCTGTGATGTGAGTGGAGTTCAGATGGACTTGTTGTCTAACACTTTCCCAAACATAAACGCCTTTCCCTTTCCTGCACTCAGAATATGATTTTTTTAACCCTAAGATGTATCATATCTTTAAAACTTGGCATTAGCAAACAGGGTTTTTTTTCATCAGCTGTAATAATTTTTTTTTAATTCAGTTTTTTGTTGGTTTTTTTTGTTTTTTTAATCCAAGTATGGTTCTCATGGTGTAGTAAATGACATTAGGCTTTTGTAAATTCTTGCAGAATATAACAGATCATTGATTTTATAACACAGTCACTGCTTTTGCATTCTGATGAGATTATTAGTAGCAGCCTAGAATACAACATCCCTGCATACTGTTAGTTAAAAAAAATAAAAGTTTACTAAATGGTCTCTTGTCAACTGTATCTGAAAATCATTATAGTTTCTCTGGTTTCCTTTACATGGAGGACTTCTTCTGTGAGCTGTTGGATTACATCAGTATGAAGTTACAGAATTATTGCAGGGGTGCTGTTTATTTCTCTTTAGCTGTTTGTTTTTCTTCAGAGAACCAGTTTTTTCAAGTATTTATAAATTGGTTGTAAAAATTGTTCACGTGCTCAAGACATGCAATATTGTATCTGAGCTCAGTAAACATATTTTCCCTTCATACTTTAACTGAAATTACATTAGACATTTTTATCTCATGTCAAAGCAAACACAAATCATTTTCTGATCTTTTCACACATCCTGTGTTGTAGCCTTCATTTGCCAATGAAGACATGAACCACCTGATCTTTTCAGGCCAAATTCTCTCTCTTCCATCCCACATTGCAGCTCCCTGTTGTACATCCTGTGTGTACCTGCTCCCAGCTGTGTGCTGGTGACCCACATGTAACAGCAACAACAGGACCATGCTTCAGACCCTGCTCACTGAGCAGAAGGGAAGGGATGATTTAAGCTTGGAAATATTTTTAACAGGCTAAAATGCTGGAATTAAAATCCAGCTACTAGCATGCAGCATTTTCTTTGCTTCCATACTGTTATTAACATACATCTGTATTAACACCATGACAGTCCACCCTACAAATTGATACAATACCAAATAAAGAGCCTGCACTGTGCACCGTAATGACTCTACAGGAGCCATTACATCTGATGTAGTCAATATGATACATTTTTTAAAAATGTATGAATGCATATTTAACTGAGAGATCTGATCTGCTCCAGCAGTTCTGGTCTATCAGAAACATAATATGCATTTTAAAAAACTGCTTGCATACATTTTATGTTTTTACCTGAGAAGCTGAATGCAGGGACATATTTTATTTTCTCTGTCTGACCATATGACATGTTTGTTTCAAACCAAAACAAAAATAAGTGGAAAAGCTGATGGAGACTGTGCTCTGTTGCCTCGTAGTGCCACCTCCAGTGTCCCCATTCCCTTTGCAACTCTCTCCAGCAGCTTTTGCTCCATGTCCGTGTGGGTACACTTGCTGTTTGAACAGGTGTGAGGAGCGAGCATCTCAGCAGAGCATCACTGAGCCTCTGCTGTTTTACATCACTGCAGCTGGCGGGTTTGCCACCAGCCCAGGGTGAGCTGCATGCGCTGCATGCACCCACAACATGTGCACAGAGAGCAGAGCATGTGGAGATGCCACCAGCACTCACAGGCCACCCGAGCTGCATGGGGACAGGGTCAGAGGGAGAGGACCTCAGCTGTAAATCCTGGTGGATACATCTCTCTCTCTTGAATGAGATCATACCCCATGTTTTTGCAGACAGAGCAAATGCTGCTGTGACCCCGCATTCATGGGGTAGGAGCAAATTGACCTGGGGAGCTGATTTTAGGATGCCACAAGCATCAGCCCAGGCTGGGGTCTGGGCTTGAACACAGGGCCACTGGAGGTTTCCCCTCAGTTTTGCAGACATTGCTTGTGGGAGACGTTGAACAGCCCCAGCTCTTCTGAACATGCTGCCCTTCCCCCCACAGCTGCTGGCCTGCCTGACCTGTTTTGTGTGTTGTGAACAGAGGACGCACAAGTTCAGCCATCCTCACCACGAGACACAGGGTGGAAAGAAGGCTTAAAGAGAAAAGACACCTACGCATTTCTGTTTTTGAAAAGTGACCTTTGCTTTTATCACTGTCATGCAAATATTTACATATTAAAAGTACAAGCAAGCAGCCTCATTTCCTTTCCCACCTGTATCTGACTGCATGGGTGTCCCCATGCTCTCACCAGGCTAATGCAGACAAGGACTTAAGTCTGAGAATTCCTGGGGACTTGCAGGCACTCTTTGTCCCCAGGAAGTGTTCCCCCCTCTCACCCTTGCAGCCCTCCTTGGCTTCTTCCTTTACACCTTACAGAGCTCTGACATTCACACACACGTGCATGAAAGAAGTAGCAATGCAATCCATAGAGGAGAATACCTTATTAATTACCCCTGCTCATCCATGGAGATGGATGTAGTTTTGAGGCTAAATATAGCTTGCCCACATAACAAGGGTTTGGACTGTAATGTCACCAATGTTGCCAGCTCTGTGGTAAATCTTGCTCGTAGATTTTCCCTGAAAGCATTCATTCCTGGATTTGGGTGATGATGTGAGCAGTTTGGGCTTCTAAACAAAAGCTGTTTTCTGTCACATGCATCTGTGGTTTGAAAACATGTAGCTGAAAGGCTCTGGCATTGCAGTATTAAGAGTCAGATCTGCTTAGCTCTGTCTGTAGTTGTGGTTCTTTAATCAGGTATCATGTGGAGGAGTGCAAGTGCACACTTTAAGGGAGACATGGAAGCCAAGTGTGTACTGTGGGCAAAGCAGGCTGGTAAAGGCATCTCTTCAAACACATACAAAGGTGTATTTCAGAACAGCCTGGAGAGCAATGGCAGCTCCAAGTGTTTCAGAGACTGTGGGTAAATGTGGGTTTCAGAGAAGCAATCAGTGACAGTAGAGGGTTCGGGGCAGTTTTAAGTGGAAAGGCAGTTTCCTGTACCCTGCAGTTCTCTGCTTCTTGGGTGAGAGGATCTGAGTGTAGAATACTGTTAATAATGTCGTATGTTAATAATAAAATTAAAAAGTACTGAGTGTTTGCTCAGTACTGTTTAAGACCAAAATAAGACTGCCTTTCACTGAGAGAGCTTCAACACAGAGATGGACACTAGCTTAAACAAGCAAAAACTCAGGAAAGCACAGAAGAAAAATGTTTTACAAACAGCCCCTGCCCTTAGAGTTATCTTTCTTTCTCTTATCAGAAGGGGAATTCAGTGTGCAAATATTAAAGAAGAAATGTATGAAATAATGAGGAATCATTTCTGTCAAATGGATATAAGATGCTAATTGGTGATATGCTGAATCCCAGAGATGCTTGACATTCAAAAAGTGAGTGAAGTACGGCAGAGCATTTGTATAGGCCATCTGGAGACGTACACCATACTGTACACTTGATGAGAAAGTGGCATCAAACTGAAACTGCTGATTCCAAGACCTAAATATGCATCAACCCAGGCTTCAAATTTCATAGATTGCTGGAAAGATCATGGATAAACAGCAATTTGGCACTTTTCCCACTAGAGCGAGAAAAATGCTTTCTGCTTCCTTCCTTCCAAAATTATTAAAGATTTGACGACCATCCATAAACTTTAGTTGCAAAAAGTTTGGAGATCATAATCCCATTTACACATATTTCTATCTCCTGAGGTAATTTGACCATGAAATCTCTGTGCAGAGAGGGAAACCCAAAATTCCTCTTCAGCAAACTGTGGCACTGTTACAGAAGAAATATTGTGCACAGCACAGTCAGAAACATCATACGAGCCTGCATGGTGATGTCCTCTGTTCTTCCATAACTTCAGGATTTCTCTGGTAAGAGAACAAAACCAATGTAAAAGAAAGTAGTAGCGGTAGCTGTTGAACACCCCTTTCTTTGGTTTTTGTCCGTAACATGGGGCACTAAAGAATTTTTGTTCTTGCTTGCTGTTACAAGGCCCTTATAGAGCTTATTAAACCTTAAGATGATCCAGATGGTGGTGTTGGAGACATTACAGAAACATGCATTGCTACTTACTTCATACATTTCCATCAGATCTTAGCAGTGCTGGCAGCCCTACAGGCTATATATGTCCTGAACCCATGGTGTTAGATGCTGCCCCAGAACAGAGCTACGAGTGAATCACAGCCCAGAGAGCCTGCAAGCCAAGGAGAGGCAGCACACGGCTGGGGGGTGCATAGAGGAGGACTTTCAGATAAAGGCAAGGCAGAGCACTCAGCACAGCAGCTGTAGAATTGGTGCCAGTTTTTATAGATACCTGAGAGGGAAAAAACCAAAAAAAACAAAACCAAAAAAACCCAGAACAACTTAAAGAAAACAAAGTAGTGAATCTGCTGATGCTGGCATAGCGCTCTTCTCACTCTTGAAGAATAGCAACAGAGAAAGTGAGGCAGTGCTTGCTCAGATGTGGCAGCTGGGTGGATGGGAGCTCCTCGCATGGGCCGGGGAGCAGTCAACATCTCACAGGGCCAAGGACATATAGGACATCATGTTATTTTTTGGAAGGCAGAAATTTTGAGAAAATTACATGAACGCAGGTTTAGATGGCATTTCTTATATGGCATTTTCACATATAAAAATATCTATGTCAAAGCTGGCCCAGACCATAGTGACCAGCATCTTGATGGTGTAGATAAAAAGCAGAGCAAGCAGAGAGACATTTGAAGGAAAAAATGAGATCTCTGTTTTCGTCATCTGAGCTTTGAACTGGTGGCTAGTTATCCTTAAGGAGATATCAGAAAAGCAGACAGTATGAAGGATCTGGCATAGAGATGTGTAAAGGACTGAAAGACAAATTTGTTTGGTCAGGAAAGCTGAACAATCATCTGAGGGGGACAAGGAATTTCTAGATATCTGAAAGAAGAAGAAAGAGAGCAAAAGGAAAGGAGGCTGCAATGAAAGCAGAAGAGCTGCAGGAGATTTAAGGATAGTGCAGTTAACTGCTGCCTGAAAACGGACCCAAAATCTCCTTACTTACTTGGTTTTTTGGTTACTCCTTAGTTAAAATAGTCTTCTCTGCCCACCTCCAAAAGACTGTCATGCTGGCTGGGAAACGGTGTGGGCTTTCACCCTTTGCGCATTCTTGCTGCCCTCACCGTGGCACCCAGGTCATGCCAACTCGCAAGGGTGAGGTGTGGGGCTAGAGAATAAAGGAGTGGGGAAAGAACAGACCTTAAGCACTTAATCATTGCTTCTTTCAGCTATAAATAATGACTATAAGTAATATAGTATAAAGTATATATAGGAAGCTATAAGTAATAGAACACAGCCGTCAGTAAAACTAGATTACAGAAGGAAAGAGTAAGCTATATAAACACTCAGCGGACTGAATGTGCTATTTTCAGGTTTATATGAAGTTGCTCCAGCGTGTTCCTGCTTAGCCAACTGCCCTTTCACTGTCCCCTCTCATTGCCTTGCAAGCTTCCTCAACGAGGTCCATGTCTTACATCCATTCTGCCTTATAGAACGGTTTTGCATGGGATGAAGATACAGAAAAAAATAATTTGCACCATCTGCACTGATTCCCAGGGACAGAAACCCAACAGTCCAGCAAAGCCTTAACTTACTAAAAACATAGCATGAGACCTTTGTTACTCCATGCAGATCTCTAGAAGCAGTTTGCAGAAAGGACAGTTTGTTTCTCTCCTAGTATAGTTGAAGGCCAAGGACAAAGTGCTCAGATCTTTTCACTTGTGTTGGATTTAGGCATGCTGGGGATCTTTGCCTTACAGGCTAGAATTATTTTTCCTAGTATATATTGGATACATATATATCCCGGATTTATACTGGGTATGTATATAGATATATATATAGGTGATTACTACATCAGCAGCAGAAGGCTGCACAGTTCCCCTAAGGCTCTGGCGCTATCCATGTGATGATGATGTCCAGCTCCCTCCCAGTTTGCTAGATCAAGGTGCTTTTCTACATGCAGACCAGGTCTGTAGGAGCACAGCTGCAGAGATCACCTTGCCTGCTCCTCTGCCACAAGATGCAGGAGTAAGACCAAAAAAAAAAAAAAAAACCACCCAAAAAACAACACAAACTGGGAAGTTTTCCCAACCTCTTCTTTAAAATTCCTCAGTGGTGGCAACTTCATAATTTACTTGAACAATCTGTGAGCACATTTCACTTCTCTTGTTTCCAGACAGATTTTCCCCAACATTGAAATATCATTTTCATTAATACCTGTTGAATTTAGCACTTCCTGTCCTACCAATTAGGCTATACCCTTGGCATTAGGCTTTGATCATTTATTGTTAACACAGATTTCAATGGATTTATAGAGTTGTCAGACACGGTATTCGTGAACAGCTTTCAATTGGGTAATTAATCATTGCTTCTGTTTTCTGTTATTGTGATTCCAGTTCTGCATGTGTATACATGATTGATTTTTAGACACACAAATGGTGCCATTAAAGACAATGACACTGGTGGATTTACAGCTGAGCATGTACTTATAGTTTTGCAGAGTCAGGATATGGTAGTAAACATGTTGTTCCAAAAAAATCCTCTAATTTCAGTCCTGGAATTCAGTTATCTCAGGTCATTGGTAGTCCTTAAAACTAGAAGTGCTAAATAGTCATTATTGACATTCACTGCCTTTAAAAGTCAGTAACTGGCTTATGGCTACACCAGAATTATTATAGTAGTTATATTGTCTTGACAGACCAGGATAGCAATGTGCAAAAATAACTTACAAAGTATTTGTACCCCCCAAATATTTTTTATAAATATTATCTACTAGAGATTTTAAATATCATTTCATAGTAATTGCAAATTAAATTAGAAATTTTTGAAAAGAAATATGTTAATTAAGACTGGTTTGACCAAGACACACATAATATTAGGTTATGACCTCAAATTAACACTTCAAAGTGTTTGACTTAGAAATATGCATTGTTTTGCCCATTCCATGGTTTTAATTAAGAAATATTCAAACTATTTAGGGGTGCTGCTGAGAGAAGTTATTATAAAACCATTCTATTGCAATTTGAGTGAAGACTACTGTTCTGTGATGAAATTGCACTAACTGAACGGTCTATTTATTGTCCTTTGTTAAAATCTGATCAGAAATTTTGAATTTCCTGAGAATCCTAGGTTCTTATTGCTGGTGAAATTTGTTCAATTCATAATTTTGTGGCAGATGCTATGAATAGTGACAAGATTAGATTAAGGGCAGATCCCTTGCTCCTATCATGAGGATATAAGAGTTAAACACCGCAGGGGAAAATAAAATCCTGTAGAACAGCAGGGATGTACCTGAAAACAGCCCTGATTATCCTTGGAGTGGGCTCAGTGACTCCTCAGAAAATGCAGACCCTCAGATAAGAAAATTGCTAGAAAGGTCAAAGAACTGTTGATCAAAAGTCTGGCTTATGCAGATCTTGGGATATAACTCAGAGGTTCAACGCAGTGGAGGTATCTGCCAGCACAGACAAGAAGCTGCAAGAACTTCTGCTGCTTTTCGCTTCTCTGGTTTCAAATGCAGAAGAAACCCTTGCCAGCAAGGAGGGATAACACCACAGCATGCAACAAAGTGCCAGATCTGTCCTAACCTCCTCAGGTTTGTGAGGTGAGAGCACGTGGTGAGTGTTGTTTTCTCCACTTTAAGGATGGGCAGCTGCAGTGACTCTTGTGCTGAGGAGCTGTTCTGCTCAGCCTCAGCTCCCAGGCAGCCAAGGGCACCAGGCAAAAGGCAATGTGCATTTCCCTGAGTTTCAGCATGTCTGTCTGTGGGTGCACTGAGATGTGTGTGCGTGTGCCCGTGCTGAGCTTGAGAAAGCTCATGAACAGACTATGCTATTTGTCCCTCAGAGCCCCAGGGCACAGCAGCATCATGGCATAAAAGCACTTCACTACTCTCCTGCAGCTCCAGGATGTTTCTGCCAGGCAAAAATGCCACAGCCCTCAGCTATGAATGGGGTTAATATATTACTGAGGCTAAGGAATTAGAAGGAGTGACTACTGCCCTCCTCTTTGTGCAGCACTTATGGTGGCTGCAGGACACAGTCTGCTGCAGTGTAGCTTGGGCTGAGCTCTTCACTTTCCTGACAATTAGACTGGAAACCATACTATGCTGATCATCTGCTCCCCTGATTACCTCACTGCAGGAGAGAGCTGAGGTGTGAGGGAGAAAATGCCATTTTTCTGCTGCCCTTCTCTGTCCCCAGAGGTACTCTGTGACTTCTCACCACTGTCAGGCAGGAGGGGATACTGCCCTGCCAAGTTGATCTACACGTGTCAAGTACCAAACAAAGGCCATGTTTGCTTCTGTACCACCTTAGGAGTAAATGCTCTTGTTCTGGCCTAAGAATGACTTCACTCTTGTAAGTCTAAGTCTCAGGTGCTATTTGGAGCTTGCAGCATCTCAGGTTTTCCTCTGGGCTCAGTAGAACCACGGGCAAAGATCCTCCGCGCACTTACAAGGCTAAAAGAGTGAAATAACATGATGTGTTGCACTGGGTTTGGTAGGGCCTGTGTCCTTCCATGGGCTGTCTGCCAGTGGGGAGTGGGTCTGCCAGCACCTCCCAGCCCACCAGCTTGTCTGCAAGGACTCTGCCTTCCACTACAATCACTGCACAAAATCACACAGGATGCACAAATGCCATGGGGGCCACCAAGTACAACAGAAGCCCAGCCACTGTCCCCCCTCCAAGAAAGCACTGCCCTCAGCAGCACTGAAAGTACCTGCCTGTCCTGTCTGCTCTGCAGCAATGCCAGCCCCATGGGAATGTCCCTCGCACTGCTTGACAGAGAGATGTCCTATCCCACTCGGACATTTACTGTCTTGCTTTTATCCATGGCTTTCAACGATGAGATGGCCATGACCGCTGCCTTCATCTCCCTCAGCAATACACCATCTTAGCTTTCCATAGTCTGATGCTGAGCTAATGTCTTTACCCCTATGAAAAAGGGGTGAAGTTGGGGAAAAAAAGCAGGCATGAAATGGAGGAGAATAACAGGTATTTTTTAAGAAGGACAACATGCCATACTACATGAATGTGACACTGAAGGTGTGAATGCAAAAGGGCAAGTAATATGGAAGTTAGACCCCTCATTTTTAAACAAGCAATAAATGGATTAATTTGTAAAGTGGCAATACAAAATACTCTGTGTGACATGACCTCTGTTCATGGATTACTTTGGGACATGTAGTTGGGGCCAGAAAGAAAACCACTTGGAGATCTCCGTTAAAATTTCTTCTTCTTTCACCATTTTTCATTTTAAAAGCAGCTTTATCTGCTTTTATTCTGATGTCATTTATACTTGTCTTTTTATGGGCAATAGTGACACATCATCCATACAAAGTGCAAAAGCAAAACAGTCTCCCAACTTTAGATACCAATGCTCACTAATAAACAACTGAGATTTTTTAAAGTGAGTTGCACAGTGCTATGTGCTTCATTTGGATATGTTGGATCCAACCTTGCTTTGGTTAAAGAGGTGTTTAATTAAAAGGACAAAATGTTAGCAATTCAGCAAATATCACATTAATTTAAAATCATGTCATTACTAAATGTGCATTAATGAAAGATTCATAAATTGCGCTCATAGTTGTTATTTTAAAGATTGCTTGGCTCTTATGAATGATTATGCAGTGGTGACAGTTTGTCCTATTTTGCAGAGGCTGCCCTGCTCACCAGCAGCCATCACAGTGCAGCATCTGGGGTACAGCAGCCCCTCCACTCTGGCTGCCATTTACACCTTGGCACTGCAATGCTGCCGCGTTGCCTGCAGCATTCCCCAGGCTGCCGGCAGGACCCTTCCGAGCGTGCCAGCCGCGCTCCCGGTGCTCCCAGCAGTGCCCTGTGGAGCCGGTGTGGTGAGCAGGGGAAATGGCTGCTGGTGAGGAGAGGATCCTGAAGGTGCTAACAGTGGCATCATAATGAGTGTGAGGCACTTATGTATGGGTTTTTTTAATGTTGCTCTTCTGGAAAAATCTGACATGGTGCTGCCTCTTTCCACAGGGTGTTTACATCACCCTATGACATCCTAGAAGAAGTGTGAGCTATAAATGCTGCTTGGTTCAATAGGTTAGGTCTTCAGTTCTCCAAAATTTAAATAATTCTTCAGTAAATCCCATCTGTTATTCAGAGCAATGTCTTTGAATCCCATCGGTTTCACCCCTATTATCTTCTCCAAGTTCCACTGCTCATGGTGAGTCAGCATGGTCTAAAAGTCTGAGTGCAAAGATCCAGAAATGAGACACTTTTCCAGGAGGAAAAGTACATAAGCAGGATGTCCTTTCCATATGCTGAGTTAGGGAATTTCATCTCACTTAGCTAAATTCCCCTTGCAGTTTCTGGTAGGTGCAAAATTTTTCTTTATGTTCTGTCATAAATTCCTCTTCTGTTCTGCACTGCTGAGTGCTTACCTCCAGCTCCAGGTTGCATTTCCGTGGTAAGCAGAGTCCTATTGGTTTGTGTTTCTTTGTGTTTGTAAATGCTTTGAGGTCCCTCTCCATAAAATGTGATGCATAAAGTGTAAACTACATTTTAGTATTATGAGCACCATCACTTGCAGGAGAAGCTCTAAATATATTTCACACTCGTTGTAGCCTATCAAATTAATGCAATGATGAACATTAAGGCCTTTCAGAAATCAGCTGAAGGATGTAATTTTTTTTCTCAAATTCTTAGAGGATAGAATAAATCCAAATGCAGAGATAGTCCGAAAAGCCCCATCTTAGTCTCCCTAAGATCTCTCTCTAAGATTTTTTGTTGCTTCTGTTCTTTTCCTTATAAAGTATGAAAATGTAGCTGCACTAGATTTACACTGTGCCCAGGTTGATGGCAGAAAAAGTCACCTCTGGAACTTCTCAGTACAATTTTCAAAGGTGGAGACATGGTGGTGGGCTTGGGGGAGGAGGGTGGTGTTTGTAAACTGGATGTATTCAAGTCTATACAATTTGGATAAAAGAAGACCTCATCATTCATTCATGAAGAAGATAGAGCTGGTCTCTTATATCAGTGCATGGCGAGAGGGCAAGACACAACAGGGACAAGTTGAAAATACAACATTTTCATCATCAGTCACACTGATACAATGAGAATTTCCCCAGGAACACACTGAGGCAGTGCCACAGGCTGCCCAGGAGTCTTGTGCAGCACCTATCCTTGGAGCTTTACAAGTCTGGACAAGAGAAATCCCCAAGCAGCTGATCTGAGCTCATGGCTGAGCCTGCTTGAAGATGGTTGGATGAGGACCATGCTGAGGTCCCTTCTAACCTGAGTTATCCTGCGACTGTAGAAATCTTCCTGACAGACGCAGTAACAACTGCATCAATATCCATAAGGCTAAACAGACTGTCACATCATGTTTACAAAAAAATATATATTCTGGGATTGGGAAGATTTCTGAGTAATTTTCTTTCTAAAATCCTTTTTTGCAACTTGTCCAAACTTGCTAAGAAAAAAAAAGTTTTCCTTTGGGCTGGAAAAGAAACTGTTAGGAAATTGGTTTGCATCGAAAGAGGGGGACAGCTAGAAGAAAATCAAACATCGGGTGCTCAGCAGGTACTAATTGGGTGGTTAGTTGTGAAGAAACTGTTTCCCTCAGGTACTGAGATAAGGCAGCATACAAATGACTTGAAATATGGATGTGACCCAACACCTCCCTTTTAATTCAATCTTTTTCCAGCCCATCGCTGGAATTTACACAACGTTTTATTGACTATGGTATCAGAAGCTATCAATTTGCTGCAGCCTCATAAAAATAAAATAGTGATACAGAAGAGAAACTGCTGTGTCAGACACACTTCAGCTATTCCCAGCTTTCCTCACCCCTTCATCTACCCTCTCATCATAAACATCACTATTCTGTTTGCCTCTTGCTTCTCCTAACCATTAAAATAGGGAACCAAAACCACAGCCCATAGGCTGTTAACATAAGATCCAGAAATGTGTCAAATATTTGGTGTCTGAAATATTTCTTGGCTCCAACTAGTAGAAAGAAACAAACAAGAAAGCAAATAGCATAAAATCAGGTGTGTCTGTGGGCAAGAGAGAGATAAAAGCAGGGCTATATATTTAAAATGGAGCATGAGTGTTTTCTCACACCATGATTGCTATGGTAATTACTCATTTTAACGCATATTAGTGCAAACAGCTGTGCAAAATTCATATAAGTCGTGGAACATAAGTAATACTCTAATTAAAAAAATTTGTTGGTTGGTTGTTTTTTTTTTTTAATGAGTTAGATGCATTTTGCTTATCGTGCTTGATCCCTTTTGACACTAGTATCTCCCAGGGACCAGTAACAGGATGCCCAGTAATAATTTACCTCTTAGTTTAATTCCATGTGTATTAAAAATACCTTTGTTTGGCGAATTCAACAGTAATTTTTGGAATAATACCTTTATTATGGCCCTGAAAATCATATACTTTCAGCAATACTGATGATGTTTACTGCACATCGTGCATGGTCACACATCAAAGACAGAGCATTTAATAAAAAAAGTAAGACAGTTTGGGTTTGGGGTAGTTATAATGGTTCTGTTGTGACTCTGAGTGCAAAGTGGCTCTGGTACAATAAATTTGGCAGTGGGAGCTGC